>SMLS01072829.1:0-12105 GCA_004785975.1 Popillia japonica
TCCGGTGACCAGTATCCGCAGTTATGTCTATGTTTACTTCACCGGTAAGGCAAAAAGTAGCTTCGTCAGAGAAAAGAATACTGTTGACAAAATTTTCATTATTATTGCAAATATTTAACATTTCTTCAGAAAATTGTAATCTCCTATCAAAATCATCTTCCGTTAACTCGTGTACAACGTGTACCTTATAGGGTTTCTACTTTTCACTTTTTAAAAATCACACGACCGATGACTGTGAAATATTTAAATTGGCCGCTAATTGATTGGTTGATAAATGGGGATCTTCAGATACAGTCAATAAAATATCCAGTTTGTTATCATCGCTTTTTGCTGTTCTAGGTCTACCACTCCTTGGCAAATCTTTAACGCTACCCGTTTGTTCAAAGCGTCTTAAAGTTTTACCAACAACGGATTTAGAAATTGGATTTCTATTTGGATGCGTAACATTAAATAAATTACAAACGTCTTGTAAACTTCTGCGTCTATCTCCGTAACCCAACATCACAAGTATTTCAATTCGTTTATGTTCACTTAAACTCGTCATTGTTAACATTGTTAATATTAACAGCAACAAATTGCTGAATTGAAATGAAATAAATTATTTCTGTCAAATATTTGACGTGCAGAATAACCACTAATAAAATTATGTCGCTCGATGTACCGAACATCTATCAAACACTTGAACCGGCCTTTTCTTATAAAAAAGTTAATTCTTTAAAATCAATATTAACGACAATAAATCGCCGTCTCCATACTTTTAACTAACCCTGTATATTTATATCTCATTTATTCTATGCTAACAAAGCGTTGCATGACTAGGGCTGTCACTGAGCGCTGCATGCCATAGGCGCTACTTCACCGGGGTAAACGATTATCTTATAATCCTGTGATAACATTAAGACGGAGGAGTGATTGATATAGTGTTATTAACATGTACATATGTCAGACACTCTGCTCTATTAATTGAAATCTTTTCATTCACACCTACATATTGTAGAAGGGATTATATATTAATAAGTCGCAAGTGATGTGTTAAAATAATTTGGGCATGTGAATTCTCACACCAGCTAAAAAAACTTAAGTCAGAAGTAGTAAGACAGTAAGTTAAATAGGTTATTTTAGTTGCAGCTTTAATGCAGTTATTTGCCTGGCGTTGAAGTAAATTACCATAAATTATGTGATAATAATATATTAAAATTGGCGGTATCTTACTGAAGAACATCACTGAAAGGCCTCAAAAAGGATTATTTCATCATTTATAGGTATTTCATAATCTAGAGGTAATATGACGTGTTATTGGACCTAAAGACATAATTTACCTTCCGTTTAATAGCTTAACGTGAATGGTTTTGTACACATCGATATGTAATGTCGTAAAAGAGATTTCCACAACTACTTTGATTAAAAACCGATGGACTTATGCACGGATTGCTTTTTAATTACACAGTAACTGTTCATGAAACTTGGTTACTAAACGGCTATTGAAATAGGATAGAGTGCGCATTAAATATGTGTAGGTATATACGCAAACGCCGAATTTATTACAATTATAAACACATATCCATATGCAGTTATTCGCTAAACACGGTAGAAAATGTATGACATCGGCATAATTGCATAAAATACGCAAGAATCTTAGCTATTTTGAATGTCCTAATTAATTTTATTAGCTGTAATAGTGCGAAAACATTTATAATGTAAATAAATGGTACACCAACGGTCTAATTTAGCATACATATATCTGAACGCAAATGGTATTATAAATAAGTTGGAACGATATTTTCAAATAGTAGTAATTCGTAATTCAAACAACAGATAAGGTCTCAGGTATGTATGCGTACGTGTAGATAATTTGCATCTCGAAATATGCACGGAAAACTGTAAATAGCTGTTTGACAAGGTTGTCTGTTGACCTGTATAATATTTAACATTCAGGTAAAAATATGTGTACGGTTATCCTGAAAATAATGTAATTACGAGGGATCTCTTGACACCAGTTCCTTTCACGAACGCTTGCTATGAGATCGATTTAATTTAATTATAGGGGAAGTGCTGGTGCTAGTGTTACACTTTTTTATGATTAGGTCGTAGTTACCTTATACAGCGATCTACATACCACATTGAAATTGTCAAAGCTGTTAACATACATATAAGTATGTATGCGTATTATGTCTACATGCAAGCTATTCTAATTAGTGCGATCTATATTGAGATCTCGTAAATAGTACTTGCAAACAGAATTTAGAATATTATCTGTATATAGAAGGAGCTGCACCCACCACAGATAAAGAAACTATATATGTAAGTAGCCCTCTGCTTAGCGGTTTAGAAGTTTTTTTTGTGAGGATGTTCTTAACGGATTGTGTAGTGATTTGTTGCATCGTACGGAACCCCCAAACGATACCCCAATGCCTCAGATGCTGTAGGTAGGTTTAAATTTGGCGAAGTTGCTAAATTTTGTGGTAATTATGATTCCAAAAAGAAAGTAGACTTAAAACAAATGACGTTCGAAATTTTTCAAAAAAACTTAAAAATCTCATTTTCTTATTTTGCTTGTAGCACATTTATTTGGTCTTGCAGGGAAAAACTAAAGACACATTCTCAAAGCCACTTTTGCTCCTCTATTTAATGGTGTACTTAAAATTTTTATACGACGTTTCGTTTTCTTTGGATCATCATCAACTTTGTTATTTCTTATTGGGGCCATATTGGATTTTGACACAGTTAGAAAGATTTTCTTTTTCTGATTTCAACCATGTGTCATATCTGAAAACAAAATTTGATATTGCGTGTTAATTGACGAACGATCTAAATTGAGATTAAATAAGGAAATGGAATGGAATTTTGAACTGAACTTGTATTAGTCACGGAAAAATGGCGTGAGAAGAGAAGCAGAGAGAAACAAGATACATATGTTAATTATTTTTTAGTCGACGAACTAAAATACAACAATAGCGAGTACAAGATATTTGGAATTTTACCCTGATGTATTTCGATTCAACATTCCACCACAATATCTAATAATAATAGTTCATGCCTTCACATCCCCAACAGCTTGTGCAATTACAGGGGCCATCGGCTAGCCATGAGTTATCATTATGCCTGCGGTTGTAGACCGACTTAAGATGTTGCCTTTCAGCATTTTCCATGGAATCTGGGAAACTACAGAAAACTAAATTCAGAAAGAACATACCGGGGTTCGAGCCCAGTACTGCCGGTCTGGGAAGCGAGCACACTAGGCACCGCGCTACTAGCCGGTCAGTTAGTAAATTTTGATTCATGATTGTATTCAAATAATCTTCGTAGTTTTCTAATTTTCCCAGTAACCAATTACAATATTCCATTTGTCTTACCATCACCAGGTAGTAAACTATGACTAATATAGACTTTGTACGGTTTCAGCTTATTTCGACGCAGTTCTCCTCGGCCCATATTCGACTAAATTTCTGTCACGATCTAGAAAAATGGTATGATATGTTTGTAGTCGTTTAGGATACAATTGTAAATATCTTGTACTCGCTATTGTTGTATTTCGGTTTCAGTGATAAAGAATACATATCATTTCTCGTTCCTCTTCGATGGTGAACGCCATTTTTGCGTTACTAACGCAACGATGATTGACAGTTCATAATTCCATGACTACCTTATTTAACATCGACTTACTCATTTACGCGATACTCAATTTCAAGTGATTGACAGTTCGAAATTCCATAGCTACCTACCTTATTTAATCTCAAATCAGATTCTGCGTCAATTAACACATTATATCAAATTTTGTTTTCAACATATGATACATGGTTGAAATCAGAAAAAGAAAATCTTTCTAGTTGTGTCAAAATCCAATATGGCTCCCATAAGAAATAACAAAGTTGATGATCCAAAGAAAACGAAACGTCATATAAAAATTTTAAATACACCATACGATAGAGGAGCAAAAGTGGCCTTGAGAATGTGTCTTTAGTTTTCCTCTGCAAGACCCAATAAAAGTGCTACAAGCAAAATAAGGAAATGAGATTTTTCGGTTTTTTTCAAATAACTCGAACGTCATTTGTTCTAAGTCTACTTTCTTTTTGGGATCGTAATAACCATAAAATTTAGCAACTTTACCAAATTTAAACCTACCGTCTATCTTCAATAATAAGCGAAATCCCAATGGTGAGGCTCGAAAATGAATTAGCCTGTATAATCGATAATGATAGTTGCTTCCGCCAAAATGAGCGCCCTCGCACGTGAAGTCCCTATACTAAATGTATACGTGATTTTATACAGCCACTAGAAATATAGCCCAAACATTCGCATACAAGATATTGGCCCCTAGTCCAGTATGCAGTTGTATACGCTGCATAATGATGGATCGATTGCGCTGGTTAAGAGAGTTTGAGTTTTGTTTTGAGCGATTATATCATAAATGCCATTATAAATGTGTCAAAATCGCAGTCTCCGCACGCCGGAGGTGAATAAACAATATTTTGCAACTAAAACAACACCACAGAGACTGTCATAATACAGCAAAAAGAAAAAAAAAGAAGTCTTACATTTACGTAAAAAAAATTAAACATTATCATATTTTATACTAAAGAATTTAAAGCTTTAATGTAATAAATATCTGGCAAATGATGTGAAACCATAAACGTTTTCTTTAACATAAAGTATATTACGAGCTGTTTCCGTAAATTACGTAACTTATATTGGTGCAATAAAAACGCATTATAACTGTATAGAAGTTCATAACGAAACTGCAACTTGTTTAACATACGGAAGAGTATAAAGGCATAATAAATTTTGTCAACTGTGCGCTTTAGAATAGTATTTCAACGCGGTGCGGTAACAAAATGCGCCAGAAGAAACTCGATTTCGCCACAAATTGATCCAGTTCTAGTCCTGAACAAGTAGCAATTTCGTAATTAAAAATGCAGTGCAGTGTCCACTTTGGCGCTAGGAGGCTAAAGGCTACAATAATGTAACGACTTTTGACAGTGTTGCATTTTATCGCTTTTGCGATCTTTTATCCTTACTTTTCAGTGCGGTACTGCCTTATGATATTTAGATTTGTCTAGTAGAGAATATTTTATAATTATTGCGAAATGAAAAGACGCAAATTCAGCTTGAATAATTTTATCAAATTTCAGACGAGGCAATCAGCAAATTCTTAAAGCTGTGGTTATTAGATGCCTATATTCTTTTAACCCATTCTTTTTGTACTAATAATGTTTCTTTAATAAAATACTACACCCCATTCCGTCTCATCCTTTCAACGAGATCTAAAAGGTTAGCAGACTGGACTGTATAGTGTCGGCTGTACTTTGATCATCTTTTTTCTCTATTTTTTTTTTAATTAAATTCCTCATTTCTGATTACTTTTAGTGATGATGGTGTGTAATGAAAGCTTTGTAATAGCTTTTGCTGCATCCAGATTTGTTAACTTGGAAAACAATAAAACCACAATAGTTAATTCCTTCTTAAAGTGCATTTATGGGAATATCTTTTGTGGCAACTACGTTAACATTTCTGTATATGAAATCGTAGAATGAAAGATAGAGGAAAATTATAAAGCTAATATGGCATCAAATTTCAATCAAACTGCAATCGCGACAATGTTGGTTCGGTACTAACCGGAGAAGCTCTCTTTTATGTGTTTTGTAATATAGAATTTTCCTACGGAATGCTTAACAATCGTCTTCAAACGGCACCAGCTATATGTATATACGAGTACGATTACATTACAACTGTAAAACTCTTAATAGCATTTAATCACATTCTTGGTAGGCCATGTTCACGTAACATCTCCTATGATTATCAGGCGAATCGCAAGTGTATGCTCTGTACAGTGGGATATTTCTGTGTATACCATTTCAATAAATGTAAGTATACCATTTCAATAAATGTAAGTATACCATTTCAATAAATGTAAGTATAGTATTCTAGGCCAGTGCACCAGGTTGGCGACGCCAGATTTAATTTGGCAACGCTGTAATATTGCCTGCTTTGACTGGGTAACTTCATTGTTATTATGTTTAATTGTCAAAAATGAATAACTATGTTGTATGTAAAGGTTATGTTAGTGTAGTTTGTATTTATAACCTTGATAATCAAATTTCATGTATTCTATTTGATTCTCAATTGATTGATAACTTTTTTCAGAAAAACCAAATGTTGATCATCATTAAATTTACTAACTTGATACATCAATACAATCTTACTTGCGGCATATATGTAGGTAGTTCAAATAATTTAACAGTGGACTTTCGTCACAAATGATTTTAAACTGAGTACAAACAACTTTACTACAGCGATACAGTGTTGTACTATCGAGGGCAAAAGTACATAAAACGCGTCTATTCTGGGCTTTCCGTTCTGATTTGTTATTGACGTAAACATAACTGGGCAACTGCAATAAGCCGTATAGCCGCAGGCCAAAGGATAGCGTGTATTTAGAAGAATTTAAACCTAGCGAATTGTGGATATATTGGAAATAAATATGATGATACTGAATTCAGGTACAACGTAGATAAATTAATAAAAGAAAAGAAGTTTGTGATAAATTAGTCATTATTTTATCGTGCAAAATGTTGTTTAAATAATAATTACAAAAAATATAAAATTAGAAACTTTAATTATTATTTTCTTACCATTTGCTTAATGTTTTACTTGAAACAACACAAACAATATGTCTTTAAAATATACAATATACATACCTATGTATATACATACATTTATAGCATTAGTTTTCTTCAGAAGTTTTAATCGTTTCAGTAATTACTGAACTACAGTAATTACTGAAGTAATAGTATTATAGCACGTAACATATAACATAGTAATTGAATTTGTAATATTATAGTAGAGTATATTATTCAAAATTCAGTAGAATCCCATACACAAAACATATTGCGGAACAAGTTAGTAAATATAACATCCAATTAAAAAAATAGAAATAGTAGCAAAAGCTAATAATTATTATAATTATTTGACACAAAGTAAATGTCAATTTCTTCCTCTGACGCAGCTGTAACGAATACCTAATAAATTATAAAGGTTCTGGAATAAATGATCTTTAATTGAATTAATAGTGTTTGAATTGCCCTAAAAGTAGAAATATGTATATCTGAACTGTGCTTATCTATGCACATAAAGGTTAGAAAAATACATTTATTATACCTGTTTTAATAAATTAAAACTACATTCATTATTTTGTGATTGCGTAAATATTAAAACAAATAAATTTCTTTAAAATGCTACTTCATTTAAATTGTTTCTTTTAAGGCATCGCAAACTATTCGTTTTTCTATAAATAGAATGGTGTTATTACCATATAATATAATAGTATATTATGACACTATAGTGCATAATCAAGCTTTTAAAGCGCGAGTAACGAGTTTAAAGCCACGACGCGAATGTCGACAGAAATTCAAAAACTAGCTGCTGAAGCTGAATTAACTTTAATACCTGCAAAGTCCAAATAATAATTCAAATCAATAATCAATAATTCCAATACATATTATCGAGTGATATGTACCTATATGTCATTTGACATTTCCTGATATTTCACTGGACTATTAATCGCCTGGGATTGGTTGTTACCAAGCAACCTTTATACGCACGCCGTGCGATAAAGTCCCGATTATGCACGCTTATGGGTGTGTTTTTATTGGTTTATGATGCATGCATACTAAAAAGCATATTATTGAAAATTTACATGTGTAAAACATACATATTCTATCCATATACATATAATAGCAAACAATATTTACTTTTGCCAAAGAAACAGCTTGTGCTTACGAAATCTAGTTAAGAATTCTAGTCAGCATTACTTCTTAATCTAAAGAGTAAATGCAACTATTGTACATGAAATTATAATATATCGCTTTACATTTCTTGCGAATCTTTCTACCTGAAATTTACCTGCTAGGTATCCGTCTCTAATTCTAATTACAGCCGCCCAGTGCGAGTCATATGTAGTATGTGTCGAATATGTACTTGCGGAAGGCCATATCGCTTGAAGTCTGATTCGTTACTTTAGCCCTTGATTAGTACATACATATGAAAATAGTAACATTTTTCGTCTAAAGGTTTACCCAGTTTGCTGCGTTCGTGTTCTGTCAATTATGATTTAATTGCTACAGTATGTTTTGATTGCTTGTGTTGTCTATTTTGTAATTTTATTTTCCTTCTTGTCAATTGCATTTCGATACAAAAGCATTAACTGTGGATATGAAAGAGGGCACTGCTTCTATCATTCTATTCTGTGAAGAGAAACGCTGTTTTGGAACTCCAACTATTCTAGTAACTGATGCTTTCAGAGAGGTAATAGTCGTTCCATTATTACAATGGGCACCATTTCAGAACATCCTAGTCTCAAAAATACCTAACACTTCACCTACAATAGCTGAAATTGAACAATGACTGATTACAAACAATGTGCAGTTTAACACCAAATTTTCTTAAAAAAAAAGAATTATTGTAAGTAGCTTCGCACAAATTATCAAGGAAGTATCTATCGCGGCTTCCTCCATATATCATGACGAGAGATTGTTGACGATGAATTATATTTGAAGTTGTTGGCGGGACTATTTCCATCGTTTGTAGGATTTTTATAATCCGACGTTTCGACAATTCCTCCATATCATTGCGTTTTTAGTGTTAAAAGTGAGATGTACTATAATAAACACATCAGTAAAAATGAAAAAAAATCTGAACAAGCTTGTCTGAGTATGCGGAAAAAGCACTAAATGCAAATACTTGAACAATAGGAAAATTCCATGAGACATGTGGAAATCGATATAAAAAAATGTGGGATCATAAAATCGCTTTTGCATCGTTAACTATATATAAATGTTAACCACGACTCTTCTGATTCCGAGTTTTCAAGTTCTGAAGTGTAAAATATGATTATTAGTTCACTCACTGCTTTCTACAAGCTTGAGTACAGTTCATCGTATCTGTGAAATCTGAGATACATATTTTACGTGTGATTTAGTACCTACTTAAACACTTTGTATTCTTCCTGTTCTAATTGTTGCTTTTTATGTGTGTTGCTTTACAATTAAAAATATGTACTTACATGGAATACTATGTAGTTCTTGTGTATTGATTTTTAATTTTAATAAATTAATAACATGCATTAATTAGTAGTATACATTTCCATTTCTTTGAATGGAGAAAAGTAAAACCTTCAATAAAAATATTTCTAGCGGTCCAGCTTCGATAATTTACTCTTATTTATTATTATTTAATCTTTTATTATATCAATGTATTCATAAACCAAAATTGTTTCCTTATACACCATTTAGATTTTATAATAGAAGAATATCATCTGTATACAATTGAACGGTTTCAACCGTCTTAACCTAAAATGTCTAACATGACAGATGATCCTGTAAACAATAACCATTTGGCAACGATGTAGGAGTAGAGCGTCATCAATATTAGTGAAAAGCCACTGCTGAATTATTTGACCATTATGTCAGCAAGGTGTTTGATACTGTTTCGCATGAAATGTTATTATGAATTTTACATTTTGTGGGTTGTTCCCAGTTTGTTGTCGATATGCTTGGTTCGTATTTGGCTGATCTTCTTCAATGTGTACATACGTCTAGGGGATATGTATTCTACACTGATTCGATTGTGTCGTGGGGTTCCACAATGCTCTGTTTTGGAACCTTTGCTGTTTTCTTTATATATTTACCGGTTGCCTTCTGTTGTTACCTCTTGTCAGATGCAAATGTACGCTGACGACACTCAGATTTATTTATCTTTTTCTGCTGTTCACATTGATGATGCAAAAGCGAAAATTGTATCTGATCTTGACCAGATTGCTATGTTTTCCCGGAGTTATTCATTGTTTCTTAATCCTAAAAAAGTCAGGTAATTTTGTTTGGAAAGGATAAAGAAGTAGCTTTGTACAAAAATCAACTGAACATAAAAGTAAATGACACTTTTATCCCTGTCTCGCCGTCTGTCAGAAGTTTGGGGATTATTAATAACACTTTTCCGTATAGACAGTACATTTGTAAAGTAATTGGTAAAGCTTATAATAATTTGTACCCATTCCGATCAATTTTTAGTATAAAATTCAAAAGTACCTTATGTGAAGCCTTGGTATTGCCTCTATTCAATTATTGTTTGACCATTTATGGAATATGCTTGGATGTGGTAGATATGGGCAGAGTTCAAATAGTGCAGAACTCATGTCTGCGTTTCATTTTTGGCATACGGAAATATGACCATATCTCACATAAATTAAATGAATTTAGTTGGTTAAACATGTGTGGTAGAGTTCTATTCCGCTTATTGAACTTGTTTTGGCAAGTTTGGCGTCTTATCTCCTTAATAAAACAAGATTCCGGTCTGACATCCACAACATCAACATACGGAATAAAAATATTATTACTCCTCCTACCCATAGAACCACCCTTTTTGAGAGATGTTTTTCGTACAATGTATATATGCAGTATAATAAATTGACCACTCATTTTAAGTTGATGAGCGTTCGTGCGTTTAGGTGTGCTATAAGCAGATATTTACTATGCAATCAATGAGTTTGCTTTATACATTTTTTTTTTCTTAGAGAGGTGTGCATACTGGCTACATTTATGATTAATCTTGTATTTTGCTGTGAATTTAATTGTAAGGAATATTTCTTTCTCTTTTGGTGTATAGATATATTTTCAAGTTGGATATGTTGTCACCTTCCTTATCATTCATTTCTTAAGAACGACTAATAATTAATATTATCTAATCGTCAAATTGCGACAGTTTGATAATAATGTTAACAAAGTATGTACGCGTGGGTATGGATTATTTTATACTTGGTCGTTATATATATAGCTTTATTTATCAATTTACATAAGAATAATACCTGCTCGCAATTAAACCCAATGTAGGAAACGATGTTAACGATTTTCACATGTTATCGCAATAAATTTCTGAACAATTTACATTAGTCGGAAGCAATATTGCATCTCATAAATAGCATATGCTATACATACTAATTTTGTCGTAAAAGTTGAAACCTGGCACGTACTGTCAATTATTGCACACTGTTTCTCTGTTAATGAAATGAATTTATTCCAGAATCTTAGAGAAATGTGTGCTCACGAGTACATATTTGCGATTAATTAGCGGATTTCTGCATACGAAGTGTACAATAAAACTAGATATTCTAATAGATATTGATTGATTCCGGATATTTCATTTTATTGTCCCGGTACAATTTAACACGAATCGCTTTTTCTATTTGCAATTTAATAGTAATAAGTTTATTATTGCAGTAGACGAAGACGTGTCGAGTAATAGTGTCATGCTATTATGTACAACGTATAATAATGATATGGAAGTGAAAGCCTACAGAAAATATATATTATATCGAAAAGCAACGGAGCTAGAGCAGAGGTTAAGTGGTTAATGGAAAATGGAAAGAAGAAAATTTCGATACGTATAAAATCTGAAAATTATTTCTTTTTTTATTCTTTTACTCAAATAAACATGTTGAAACAAATATTGCTGACAATTGGTTCTTAACAACTTTTAACTATTCATTTCTGTATTTATACTCTTATTATTTTGATCTGACAAATCTTTAATTACAAATGAATACCTAACTATATGTACATATAAGGCAGGTGTATGTTATGTCAGCTACCTACAAGCATAGTGAACTTGTGCTATCTTATCTGCATTACGAGAGAAAATCAGCACTAATGCTTGTCATATATACATTATACTGTACTATAATTATTTATATTTCTACAGGAAGCATATGTAAATTTCTGTATAAACTTCGAAGCTGTAAGTAGAATATCACCCGAGTTAAAAAAAAGTGCTTGTCGGTCACAAATGTAAGCATGACAGAGAATGCACAATTTGAAAAGCGCGCCATTTTTGTACAGTTCGGTTGGCATCTCGTGCATTTGGTTTAGCTGTCAATTAGACATACATTTGTGGCACCTTCAAGAACGGTGAAAACTGCTTCTTAGACATTTCGAAGATTATGTGCCATTTACGGTCGACGAAATGTACCAGATTCATCGACAATTCGTCGAGTAATATGCTGAAAATATTGTTACAGTACATGAAAGTGTTGTTCGAAATCTCCGAAGTGCTATTCGC
>SMLS01072832.1:0-44064 GCA_004785975.1 Popillia japonica
TCTCACAGACCGATACCCCAAAAATTTTCAATACTTGTCTAAGTACGGTCGATATTTTCCACATATATACAATTTATAGATGGGTTTTTATATATATATATATATTTCAAGCTACGAATAAGATGTCGAGATACCGTAAGCTATCATATCACTACATTTTTATGAAAAAAAGTCATATTATTGCATTTAATTTTTTAAAGAATTTCGAATTTTTTTATTATTAGGTATATAAAAAAGCGCGCTCTCGCGGCATTACTATGAATTAGACATATTATAGGTAAGATGTGTTTGATGGAACAATAAATACTTTATCCGACGAGACAAAGTTCGTTAAAATCCGTTCTGTCGTTTAGGAGTTACAGCTATTTATTTAAAAAAAACATCGAATTATCCCCCTCCCCCCCTCTCTTTATTTATATATATATATACGTCACTCGACTAAAGCTTAGCTTTAGAAGGCACATATTTTTTGGTAACATTTACTGAGTGGAGTTCAGTGAAAAATCACTTTAAAAAATTAAAATGGCGGCTACGCCCACTGGCGACCGTCTTGCAAATCCCACAGTATTTTCCACCGTCTTTTTTTACTACTTTAGTAATATCTTTTTGCACAAGTCACTCGGACGAATAGTTTCCGAGATACAGCACTTTGCATTCTTATCTGGCCACCTGCAGGAGGCCAACAGGAGATATATCGGGTTAAAGTTGTTGCGGCTGATTGTTCGATTGCATTATTAGATTTAGAACACTAAATCACTATCACCCACAGGACACCAAGCACTTGGATAATCGCCAACGCATTTCGACAGCAATGCTGTCATTACCGAGACGATAATAAAACGACGCTAGTTTAGCACACAGAGTAACTCCCAAGTTTGTTTTAAGATTATTTGATAGGATGCTAATGCTAAGGACACCTAACTATCCTATAGAATATGCCAATGGTCCTGCGGGTACATGTCTTTCTTGCTAGTATTTCTGTTTGATGTAAAATAAAGGAAAATTTATTCCCGGAAGATCAGCAAGACAGATATAAAGGAAGTCGCAAACAAACTTAAGACTATTCCTAAGTACACAAGATAATAATAATATTTATACTAATAACAATAATAATAATCATAAAAATATAAATAAATTAATAATCACAATTTATTCATATTTTATTTATTCCTGGAATTATTTTTCCTCTTTGCTTAAGTCCATTCCTCAATTTAGGACGACTCTGTATTCTTGCCAAAAGTTTGAATGTTTGATTAATTTTATAAGGGTAGAAAACCTTAGATTGAGAGGTTTTACTATAATTATTCTTCTTATCAATAGACTTACTATCAGTAATCTAATCAGATCAATATCAAATTGTTTAAGCACTGCTGAGTTTCATTAATCATAACGTTTTTGATTAATTGACAAAATTCTTCACTTGTTAAAAAGTTGATCACATTAAAATTGATTTCACCCCTATTATCTGGAATACATCTTGTACCAGGAATATAACTACTCAATCACGTGCTTCTTCTTGATACGATAGTCACTACTATATTGAGTATATTGCCCTAATATTATACATTCTTCATGATTTAATATTTCACCATACAGATCTGCTCCAGAACCTGTCATTATCTTTGACCCGTCTATGTACCAGATCTGAGTTCGGATTCCAGGGTTCATGGAAGGAGAGAGCTTGGGAATCATTGTGCCACAGCCCGTTTCAAAGATAGGCTGATGATGTCGGTGGTTGCTCTGACATTCCGAGAAGTATTCTGCGTTCTCCAATTTTCACCACATTTCAATCTGTGTCTCCATTCTTGACCCTCTCCTTATGTTTAAAGGTGGCAAGTATAGCATGGTCTCTATAGTGGCTCTTAGCGTGCTTTTTGCGGTACCACTAATACACAGACAGGGGTAACTTCTGTATGTTTGCGACTTTGGTTACAGCACTTACTTCTTGCATCAAATATAACAGAGAACTTCAAGTTGCATTCTCTATTGTCGATACCAATTTTATAAAATTCAAATTCATTTATAAATGTTAGTTAATTTCACTTAGATCGTGTTGCCTAACATATTGGCGACTCTTCATATACATAAAGAGTGTGTGATTTGTCAAACGGTCGATTGATGTATCGGTAATGACTGACGGACTGCAAACGGGAGGATCTACGCAATACACCTACCGCGCTCGTATTAAGCGACTACAGCATGCTGATATGCGATAACTACAGTGTTGCTATTGCACTCGCACTCTGCATAAAATTGAATTTTTGCCTTTGATCGTTGGCTCTATAGGGAATCTAATGTATCACTGAACTGCTATGAAGGAAATGAAAATCGATCTAAGAATTAAAGAAGCAACCAGCTATGCTTTCGCCAATACAATGGCACAGTAGAATAGAGCTTATACAACTTTCTTGTTCAAACAAACGGAAACCAGCTACGCCTATCTCTTATTTTTAACCTTAGGTATGGATCACTCGTAGGCGTTGACATGGTATATCTACATACATATTGCAATCGCTTAGCTATGGTACTGTGAAACTGTTGAGGCATTAAATCTTCCTTTTCGCATTAACTTGATGCTAGTAGAACACCTTCAATTTCCGATGTAATGCAATAGTACTTATTGCTACAGGTAACGTTGGGCATTACACCTAGTACGTTATTTTAATGCAGTTTACTTACATATCTGTAATGTATAACCATTTGTGATATAAACTAACAGAGTCAGGTTAAATTTACACTACTAATTGAAACAAAATATTTAGATCGTCCAGCGTAAATCACGTAGAGCGAGTTTATATTTAAATTTAATAAGTTATTATCTCGTGAAGTAAAGTAAATATTTAGTGAGGATTAGTTAATAATTACATGTTTCATACGAAATTGTAATTGGTATATAAAGAGAATGTAGCGCTTTAGAACGAACCAAGCACTTAATTAATATTTCCTGGAAAGCTGTCAGTAGCTTTTATTCGAATACACGCAAGAATATTTGTATATGTTAGAAGACTAATGAACTAATGATACGATGATTTCTGTGAAATAATAGGAACAGAACATTCATCTTGTGTTTCCGTGGTATAGAATGTTTTGGATACATATATGTATTTATTTGTGTAACTATCATTTAAAAGTACGTATATATGTGTGTATTAGTAAACCTGTATATTAACTTTGTTTTTGTTTATTACGCTCCTTTATAGAAACACTTATGTATATACTATTGTTTTTTAAGAAAAGTACTTCTTCAACATTTCAGTTATAGGGGCTATTTTCTTTAACTGAAACCTTTTTCGCTCCTATTTGAAACGGTTTACTTTAGTCAAGTTGCTGAAGACAGTACAACAGAATGAAGTTAGTGCATTATATTATATTATTACATTATTAAACTCTACTTACTGTTGGCAGATTAATACATTTGATATGAGAGACGTATAATTGAGTTAAAATCAAAATTGTGGTTTTAACAGTAGGCAATACAATATCATAAATATTTATTGGAATGTGCTGATTTAAATTTTGAACAATATACCTACATATTTTGTATACAAATTTTGCAGTAAAAATGCCCTGATAATCAAATTCATTCCTTCTTTTTCCATTTGTGCGTTGCAAAACATGTAGTGTGGTGGTAGTAAATTTCTTGAGAGTAGTAGCACTAGCAATTATTGTTACACACAATAAATTTGCATATGTATACGTCCATAATTACGTTTCATTAAAAGTTTATGTGCGTAGGCTGTAAACACATTTGCAACGACATACTTCGAACAAATCCTAGATTATTATTCTTAGGGTGAATTTTTCCTGGTATTTTGCGAAGAGTTATAAATATTCTTTCAAAGTTTGCATAACTCAATGTTTCAATATAATTGTGTATTCGTTTGTTTGTATCTATAAATAGAGCTGGGTTTCCTATTGCGTTTCAGAGACGCAATGTGAGTAATAGTTCTTGGAACTAATATATCGTAGAATGAAACCTCAGACATTTAACGAATGAAATTATGTTCGCATTTGTTTTAGCCTCCTTCTGCTAGAACCTATACCAGCGCAATAATATTACAGCGTTACAGAAAATGACATCACACTTTGCTTGCTTCTAACGGAAATAGCATGAATAAAATGAATTCTTTTGAATCAATGTCGAAGTGAATAAATTGCAACAGTTTTTTTATCCGGCTAGCAATGTAACTCTTGCTCGACAAATTAAGTGTGTGTAAATGTGTACTATTGGCTTGTTACAGCACTATCTCGTTACTTATAATGCTGCATTATTTGTCACTTTGCCCCCGATGGTACATCTATTGGAGTATAATCCCCCGAGCAACGGAAATTAGAGAATTGAGAAAATAAAACCCAAAACTACAGCAAACCGTTACCTAACTGGATGACATCTAACCACTTACTTTATATTTTTGAGTTTATTTTATTTAGATAGATTATTTCACCACAATTATTTAAATCTAAGTTAAATAACACTGTGCTGCTTAAACACAATGCTACTTAAACTTTATAGCTTCAATAGTCAGCTAACATAGTTGGTGATTACTTAATTTTGCAAAGGAAGGATACATGAATTCGGAATTTGGCTTCGAAACTATACTGCTTGTCAGATGACCGCTGTAGTTGTTGCTGTGTAGATAGTGTGTATAAACGTGTTTTTGGACGCCTTGCTAAAATATTACCTCGCTATAAATTATATTGCGTTGTTAGTTATTTCCCTACAACAGTTATTTCCCTCACCTTTTCTACTCATCGAGAAGACATCGTAACGTCAGCAATGAAGACGTTAGGCTTTTTAATTAGAAGCTCTACTTCGTTTCATATTCAAACAATTAAACTACTCTACTTCGTATGTAATAGATCTAAACTGGAGTATGGTTCTCTGATTTGGCATGCATTCTATTCGTTCCACAAAGATACTGTGGAGAAGGTTCAAAGGAAGTTTTAAAATATTTATACCTCAAATAGGAAGGTTCTTACCCGGTGGGTATGACTATTAGCTTCTACTTTACCAATTGGATATTGATTCATTAGGCGACAATTGCAGCTAATCAAATTTGTGTATAATTTCGTAAATAACAATATTGATGCTCGTTACCTTTTAACTCGCCGTCAATTTCTTGTTCCGCATTCCTCCTCGAGGGAGGCCCACATTCTATACACCTTACGCGCGCCTAAACTCTTCACGAAATACTCCTATAGTGTCAATGTCGCGAAGTTTTAATTTAATACCATCACTCTGTAGCCATATATTTTACACATCTTCGTGAAATATTGTCAATAGCAATTAATCAGTTGTAATTCGATAACACTTTCACACAATACATTATGTATTATGATTTTTTTCTCCGTGAATACTATTATTTAAATTGGGGCCAAGTATTGAAGTACTTTATTTTATGTAGTTCTTATAGTTGTACTACTTATATTAATTGTATCTTTTGTCCTTTGTTTGCAGTAATATGTTGGGCATATATATTATATATTGGAGTAATCTGTTGGGCATATATGTATATTATACATGTGGGGCATATATAAACATACATATATGACCAACAGATTACTCCAAATGTATATTATTCAAGCATACATTTTCGATCCTCACCATTGCGATCTCGTTTAGTATTGAAGGTAGACGGTAGGTTTAAATTTGGCAAAGTTGCTAAATTTTGTGGTTATTATGATCCTGAAAAGAAAGCAGACTTAGAACAAATGACGTTCGAGATTTTTGAAAAAATCGGAGAAATCTCATTTTCTTATTTTGCTTTTATTTGGTCTTGCAGAGAAAAACTTAAGATACATTCTCAAGGGCACTTTAGATCCTTTATCTTATGGCGTAGTTAAAATTTTCATCAACTTTGGAATATCTTATGGGGGCCATATTGGATTTAGACCCAGTTAGAAAGATTTTCTTTTTCTGATTTCAATCATGTGTCATATGTTGGAAACAAAATTTGATATTTTGTGTTAATTGACGAAGAATCTGATTTGAGATTAAATAAACCAGATGGCTATAAAATCTCGAACTGTCAATCACTTAAAATTGAATATCGCGTAAATGAAAATCGATGTCACATAAGGTAGTAGTGCAATGATCGTTGCATTAGTAACGGAAAAATCATGTGAGAAGAGGGGTAAAGAAAAACAAGATATGTTATGTATTTTTTATTTATCGAACTATAATACAACACTAGCGAGTACAAAGATATTTACAATTTTACCCTAATGTATTTCGATTAAACATTCCACAATAATAATAATAATAATAATTCATGCTTTTACATCCGCAACAGCTTGCGCCAATTACAGGTGCCAACGGCTAGCCAGTTATTATTGTGCCTACGACTGTAGGCCGACTTAAGATGTTGCGTTTCCGTATTTGCCATGGAAAAACCAAATTCAGAAAGAACATAGTGGGGTTCGGATACAGTACCACTAAATTTTTGTCAAGATCTAGACAAATGGTACGATATGTTTGTCGTTGTTCAGGATACAATTGTAAATATCTTGTACTCGCCATTGTTGTCTTTCGGTTTGATTGATAAAAAATACATAACATACATTTTCTCTCCTCGTTAGTGTAAGTCTGTAGGTACACCATTTTTGCGTTAATAACATAACGATAATTGACAGTTCGTAATTTCATGGCTACCTTATTTAACATCCATTTTCATTTAAACGATAAGTACTCAATTTTAAGTGATTGACTGTTCGAGATTTCACAACTACCTACCTTATTTAATCTCAAATCAGACGCTTGGTCAATTAACACGCAATATCAGATTTCGTTTTCAACATATGGCACGTGGTTGAAATCAGAAAATGGAAATCTTTCTTGCTGTGTCAAAATCCAATATGGCGCCCATAAGGAATAACAAAGTTGATTATGACCTTAAGAAAACGAAACGTCGTCTAAACTTTTTAAGTACACCATTAGATAGAGGAGCAGAATTGGCCTTGAGAATGTGCCTTTAGTCTTTCTCTGCAAAACCAAATTAAAAGTGTTACAAGCAAAATACCAAAGTGTGATTTTTTGGTTTTTTTCAAAAATCTCGAACGTCATTTGCTCTAAATCTGCTTTCTTTTCAGGATCATAATACTCACAAAATTTAGCAACTTTGCCAAATTGAAACCGACCGTCTATCTTGAATAATAAGCGAGCGCAATGGTGGGGATCGAAAATTAATCAGCCTGTATATTATTATTATTAACAAAAGAGTACTCAACCAGAAAACCGATCATGGGCGGCCGCGACACAATCACCGGATCCAGAATTCGAACTCCGTACCTCTAATTTCGTCACAATCAAAAATGGGTTAAACTTACACCTCCACCACGAAACCTGTAACAAAGAAAAACAGAGAAGCCGTGTTTTTGCAGACTAAGCCCTTACTACATTTTTAGTAGTGCCGCATAAACCATTAACATCCAGCGAGGTATTGTTGTTATTACTTAGTAATTTCCGAAAGTTTTGAAATACTGCATCCGTTATTTTCATATCTATTAAACCAATATAAAATATTTCTTCTTGAAATGAACTTTCTACAAAACTGCTCTACTCTTCTACCTTAGGATACAGATAAGCCAAATTCTAATCCATTTGTTTTTACTTTCGTTGCACGCCTGAAATAAATTCCGTGCAAATTCTTATATTAAACTCTAAAGATATGAAAATGCGAACGAAAATGTATTTAGGTATATGTATTTGGTCTCGGTAGAACATTTATGTCATGCATTACAGAGACGGATACATTCATACAAACTCAGATGCACATTGTAAAAAAACGTTCTAGTCCGATTACATTAAGCCGCTTTCGGGTCGAGACTGTGTAACATGAACAGTGTGTTTCCATTTTATGAATTAGTAATGTAGGAACTCGCAGCTGATAGGTCTCTGTACAACGTTCTCCATCATTTCCTATATTAAACATGAAAATCCAGTGTCGTGCCTAGTAACGTCGTGTATTTATGTTGTAAATATATACCGAGCTATAAAGAAATCGAAAATAAGAAGCCGACAAATAAATGACTATTTTGAATATTATAGATGGAGATATGAACAGTTTTATCTATAAAGCAGGTGATACATATCGAAGAAACATTTTATTTCACATCAAATTACAAGGTAGTGTAAATTACAAAGGATTGAGGGCATATATTATTATCAAAACGAAAAATTCTAGATAAATTTTGATGTGGCGTATGAAAAACTTTAACCTTCAATAAAACATCTGTCTGCAGTTTGGCTTCGTGAGACTATTTTATTGTTGAACAAGTGCGCTAGTTCTCACTACATACAATTGTATAAATAACCGAAACCTCTCATAAGTGAAAGTATAATTATATTAAACATGTCCCTACAAGTAATTTTGCATTCTGGGACCGTGTGTCCACCAGTGGTCACGTATAATAATGTTACATTTTGTTCCAGATTATAACAATTAAAGGTAAATGGTAAACACAAAATGAGTTGGAAGAGACCATTGAGCGATCGAGAACTTCAAGAAGAAATGAATCAAATTGTTAGTTACTTCAAAAATTGATGAGGATGACCGGGAAGAAACAACTGCAATGGACGTTGAATCTTCAGACGATGAAGATTTTGCGTTGACGAGGGTGACTTGGTAGAAGGAAGTTCGTCTTAAGATTTCTCCGTCGTTTGGCAAGAAATGACAGAAAATGGACACCACTTTGCCTTTGATGTATCTAGAATAAAATCAGTTTTTAACATAATACGCAGCCTGAAAGGATTATTGCCTATCAATATTTTTTATAATTTATAGATGAAGAGATCATCATTTTACTTGTTAGAGAAATGAACTTGTACGCACTAAAGAACTGCTGCAAAAAATGTCGACTATCTACTTGGGCTCTGACAATCCCATCACAAATGGAAAAATGTATTGTCCTCATTATCTGGATGTATCTGGTGCTCAACTTCGCGACTATTGGTCAAGGAATGATTTATATATAAACACAATGGCCCATTTAATTAGTCGCAATACATTTCAATTACTTTTGCCTATGTTCCATGTGTCTAGCATTGCAAACAAGAGCACGGATGATTGCCTAAAAAACTTGTTCATGTTCTACAGACAAAGTTCAAAAACTCATATATGACCGAGGAAAAAATGCGTAATGGACGAATCTATTTCCGGCTAAATATACCAAACAAACGACACCGCTACTCTATAAAAAAATTCAAATTCTGTAATTATGTAGGTAGAACCTACAGTTGCAATCGCTGAAAATGTTGTATATAAACTAATGGTGGAGCGGTTTTATCATGGAAAAACATTATATGTATGTATGTAGAAAACTGGGATACAAATGTTGCTTTAGCAACAACTATGATCCAAAGAAAGACGCATATTGTATCTAATTTCAGGTTTCATTAACTTAATCCCCACCATCCGCTCGATCAGTCAGATATATGATATAACTTGCTTGTGGAACCATTCTATAAAACTGTATAGGAAAATCAATGAGAATTATGTCCACTCACACACACATGTTAATCTTCTCGAGTATTAGAATCATCTTCCATAGAGGCTACAACGTTAGCCAGAGTAATGCATTACAGTTCCGGTCTTGGTACCTAATTCGCAAAACCTACAGGTACTGATTTGGTTTACTCATTTGTTCAAATTTAGATTGAAGATCAACTACCAGTAAAAAGGCGCGTAGGTGTGGATAACTGACAATAAGTTTCTTTACTGGAGTCTGTTTGCGGGTTATCCTTCAAAAGTACACACATATCATACATGCATTTTATTGTTATATATTTTATATAATATAATAATATATATATTATTATTTAAATTGACCTATGACATCCCCAATAAACTGTTCTGATGAAACAAACACAATATTTGCTCCCTGTTTTGCCAGTTTACTTACCTTAATATTCTCTGAGTAATTTTGTAACAATTGCTACTGAAAAGTGGGAAATGAATTTCACTAACTAAATTGTGCCATGTTCAACAAAAAGTGATGAGAATTCAAAAGACGGAAAAATATCCTTTTTATATGAGTTTTAAACACTAGTGCGGAAAAGTAAAAATTGCATTAATTGAGTAAGACAGTATTGCAGTATAACAGTATAATTATTAAAATATCAATTACCGCTAAACTTTGTTAATGGAATCTTTACTTTTTATCTTTATTAATTAGGATGAATAATAATAAAAAGAAAATGTAATTAATTATGTAAATTAAAAAATATATCGCTATAGTGAAGATTAGCTGCTCTGCACATCACCACTAGTGGAGACCCTTGAAGAAGGTTAGTTCGTGAAAAAGGAAGTAAGAATGTAGGGGCAAAACGAGAGGCGATTCTAGGAATAAAGAAATCAAGACATGAAAGAAGGTAGGGGCAGTCAATCCGTCCGTTGGATAGTTTCCATACAAATCTTGCACCATGTAGTTCACGACGGCAACTTAAGGCTTGCATATTATGTGCATCCAGCAAATAAGTATAGTCTATGCCGCGCTGCGGATAATTACCAGAATTTTTAAAAGACAAATATTTCAGGAATCTTCGTTGAACTTTTTCAATAGAAAGTTGTTAGTATAGGTATTGAGGAGACCATACTTGGGATGCATACTCCAAGTTGCTAACGACCAGACTGAAATAAAGGGTCTTCATCAGCTGAATATTATTGAAATACCTGCAAGAACGCATCACAAAACCCAAAGTCCTAGATGCAGAGGCACACATCGAGTCTATATGGTTAGAGAAACTAAGACGAGAGTCAAAGTACACTCCAAGGTCCTTAATACCGCTAACTCTTGGCAATATGTTAGTGTTCAGAGTATGTACTGATGAAATAATGTTTACTCTACGTGTGTAAGAGATGAAGCAACATTAGTAATATTTAATTTCAAATTGAATTTGCGACACCAATCAGTCAAAACGTTCAAATTACTTTGGAGTACGACCACATCGTTCCAGGTCTTTATAGAACTGTAGATCTTCAAGTCATCGGCATATGCAAGTAATGGACATGTTAATTGCGCTAGTAAGTCTTTGATATATAAGATGAATAAGAGAGGCCCTAGATTTGAGCCTTGTGGCACACCAGATGAAGGATAGAATTCTAGTGACTTGAATCTATTATAAAAAACATAATTAGGTCGTTTACTTAAATATGAGTGGATAAGTTTCAGTAAATTCGGTGTTAGACCGAGTGCATACAGTTTGTTCATTAAGAATCCGTGATCTATTGTGTCGAATGCTTTGCTGAAATCAGTATATATCACATCCACTTGACCTTGATTACCCAATTCCTGGCAAGTAAATTGTGTTAGTGAAGTTAAGTTAGAAATTGTCGATCGCCCACGCACAAACCCATGTTGGTGTAGAGAAATCAACGATTTAGTATTAAAATATATGGAAGAATAAATCACACTTTCAAATATTTTTGCAAAGTTACAAATGATTGAAATTGGTCTATAATTCTCCATTTTGGTGTTATCACCTTTTTTAAAGATGGGACAAATTCTTGTTCTTCGCCAACGATCAGGAAATTCCGATGTACTAATGGATAATGGAAGTTTATAATGAGCGCTAGCGGCTTTGACAAGGAAGATCTTGCTTCACGCACCAGTTTACTAGGTATTTGGTCATCGCCTGCACTAAAATCGTCTGGTAAACTGGACATAATTTTCAGCACTTCATCTTCAGAGGTATCATCTAAAGTAAACTGTAAATGGTTGGATTCCGAATTTTCCAAGCCAAAAGTGTACTAGGACAATAAATAGAAGAAAATATATCCGCAAATCCATTAACTATGCCTTGTGGACCATCTATTGTGGTATCATTAAAAGTTAAGGTGCTAGGAATGCGAGAAGATCCAATTTTGCTTCTCATATATCGAAATATCTCTTTAGGATTATTCAGAATAGACTCCTCAACTTTATCCATATAACATTTATACGAATCATTAATAAGTGTCTTGCAAATTCCTCTCAACCTTCTAAATTCATGATTATAGAATTGATTCTTAGTAGCTTTCCATTTTCGTTTGTAGTAATATTTTATCTTCAAGTGATGTATAATGTCTTTAGTAAACCATGGCGGGTATATAGATTTGTAACCAAATGAGCTTTTTGGTACTGAATTATCAAATATATTATATAAAGTATTATAGAAGTCATCGAGAGCACAATCGACATTGTTATGGTTTTCAAGAAAAGTCCAATTCACGTTCGAAATATCAGAGTATAACTTTTGATAGTGGAAACATTTAATAGAAGCAATGTCTATCTTGATAAAGTTATGAGCGTCAATCACGAATGAAGACAGGTCGTTTTTCGAAGACGGTGCGATTATTTGAAATAATAATAATACGGCAGGACGTAGATAAGTATGTTTCAGAAGAATTTTTAGGTTACGTTATGTTGAGTTACGTAATCATAACGTAACCTAAAAAAATAATACACCAAGTAATATCGGTATAAATATTTATTATTACTAAAACCATTTGCTTGTTATAAAAAAAATTGTACCTACCACGTGTGCGAACACAATTTCCAGCATTCGCGCCAATAAATTTAAATTGGCGCTCATGCTGCAAATTTTGTTGTAGCACACTAGTACATACGTGAATATCTATTTCAAAGCCCAATACTAGCTAATCCTCTTTGCCACAACGTTATATGAGTTTTATCTGTGATATCTCTATATCTACTAGCGAATGCAAATTTTGGTGTTCTTTCTTTTGCTCTAATTACACTTAAGAAATCATTTTGTTCCTAGGGGACTTGCTTTTCAGTACATACTTTTTGTATAGGCATTACATACGAATGCATAAATAATAATGCCATTATGCTATAAATTGCGAAGGTTATTGTCGATTTCATCAATAAAAGTTGAATACATTTCTTGCTAATTCTTCTGAAACATACTTATCTACGTCCTGCCGTATTATTATTATTTCAAATAATCGCACCGTCTTCGAAAACGACCTGTCTTCATTCGTGATTGATGCTCATAACTTTATCAAGATAGACATTGCTTCTATTAAATGTTTCCACTATCCAAAATTTTATTGAATAAACTTCCTTTTCTTTATACTACTTGTGTCCGCTTAAAGCATTCGTTGAATTCTAAAGATAGATATATGTATGTATGTAGCTATAGAATATAGACCTCATATATGCATGTATGTATATCATTTTTTGGCTATAAATTTATTTGTAATTTAAGCATTTTTAACAATACAATACGGAAGTACTACACGTAAAATCTTGACTGTTTCTTTATGTTTATATAGTTTTATAAAGTGAAGTATGAAGCGATAATTTGTTATGCTGTTTGAACATTATTATTTATTAAAGTCCAACAATCTTGATTTCGTGAACTAAAGCAGTAATTGGATAATCTGGCGCTGTAGAATTTACTCAAAACTAAAACAATTCACTCACAATTTAATATAATATAATATCTTAATGTTGTCCGATTATTCTTTCGATAATGTGATAATATTTTAAAGCATACAATTATATACATACAACTAATACAACGTATTTATTATAACGCAATGGACCAGTATACTACGCATGAAATATATTTAAAACATCACTTACAGTGAAGCAACGTGTTGTATTACATAGCAAATAGTTTAAGAGTATCAGCGTATTAACAACTCTAAAAGCTTTCCTTTAAACTGCAGTTATTAAAGCCAAACCTACACAAACAAGTATCCTTTTACAAAATATACAATCTTAACTGTAACTGAATAGCTTTTAGTTAAAGCTGCGCTCGATTTGAAGTAGGCGCTTTTAAAATCTTATTAAATACAACTTTGTATACATAGTAGAGCGATGAAATAAATATGTAACATGATGACGATTTTTTATTTTAATATTATAGCTGCTAGCTGTCTACAATATCATTTTGCTCTACATTTCAGTTTCACGAAAATATTTTATTACGTATAAATTTTCAAAATAATTTCCTCAGGGCTGGTATATGTGTGGTATTTCCCTTCTAAATTGACAATATTTCCTGCATATTTCTATTATGAGATAGCGTTGATTTGTTTCAATTGCATTTTTTTTGTTTGTATCGTTGGTTGAACAGGAATTGTATGGTTGAACGTTGAAATATAATTCTATACATACATAAACTACCGAGACATGCATGTCAAAGGAGGGGTACTAGTAAATTTAATAATTTTATCATATGGGATAAAACACAAAGCAGTTGTGTACAAAATATCTAAAAATGAACTAGGAAAATAGTGTCTAATTAGCAAAATCCTTGTGTAAGAGCAAAACCTATAGTTTGTAGTTTTCGCAAAATTCGTAATAGATAATCTATTACCGAAGATAAACGCAAAACGTTATCAGGTTCCACTAAATATGTATGCAGTCGACCTGTGCGAAACAACCAACAACAGGGGAAATAAAATACCCAATCATTACCAATTCCAAATTACAATAATCACAAGGCAAGGCTAAACAAATGTATGTAAGCGTTCTTTTCTTCTAATACGTATATGTATACCATATTTGTGCAGGTACTTCAAACTATTTTTCATTACGTTAATATATAAATTTGGAATATAACTTTCTTCAACAATAAATTATCGAAACCAAATTGCTCATTATAGGCTTTACGTTAGCACAACACAAATCACTACAGCTCGATTTTTTGAGTTTATAGTGCTTAAGTTTGAGGGCTAGTATGTCTAAATAAATCGTGCTGTACAAATTCAATCTTTTTATGGAGTGTGTGTAACACATATTCTGCGAAAACCCTTTTTTTATTACTACTGTCGTATAAACATAATACAATCAAAATATCGTCTATTATATTCTTCCGTGACTTGCCACATGTAATAACATGTTACTATTGCACGGTGTAAACAGTACTATATTACTGGCAAGTCCTGCAGTTTAGAATTTGTAATTATACAATTACCATAGTAAGTATAAGATACATAACGTAATAAGCACTAATAGTAGCTATACGCAGACTATGAGTAGAAAATGTAAAATTTTCTTCAACCATCCCCCAGTTTCTAAGAAAATAGTAATGCAGGTTCTGAACGCTGGAGATATGCTTACATACATACATATATCTGTATTCAGAAAAGCTTCGGAAAAGGTTTGTATACCCTTGCTTAGGACAGCCCGCTATCACGCCAAGTAAATATTTTATAAGATGTTTCAAACTCGGAAAAATGATACATCTATGCGTGCAAGTAGATTTCTGCAATCGGTATCATGTATGATACATTAAACATTTATGTATATTGAAGGGGTTGAACCTTCCCCGATAAATTGAAGTGCCCTTAATAAATCCATTATTAATTAAATGTATACTAACGAACAAAAACAGTAGAAATTTACAAACAAAGAATAAATTAAAACAAGAATAAATAATTCATATAAAAGAAACTACAAACTACTAATGTAAGTGGTTTCTTCATGAGTAAAACTTAAGAAGCAAAATCAGATATTCTTGACGTTTCAAGCACGGTAGAGGCAAAAACCTTTAAGTCAAAACAGTGTGATTAACATGTCAATCCATCGTCACTCATGACGAGAGATTGTTGACGATGGATGGTTACTGGAATTGTTGTATGGGCTATTTCCACCGTTTGTAGGATTGTAGATAATACGACGTTTCGGCAGTTCGTCTAATGTCGTCATCAAGGTATGTACATCTGATAATAAAGGTTTCTAGCCAAACTCATTAAGTCTATTGACATTATATGCGACGCGGAAAAGATTTATCGCTGAAAAGCTGTATATTAACATAACATGACATTCATAATATATGTCAACATCATGTTATTCTGTGACTGGTGTTTGGGTTGCCGGTCTTCTGCTTAGGCTATCTCTAATCATTGGTAACCAAACATCTTTGATATCCAGGCTTGCTGTACTTATCGCATTTTGTGTTGTGGCTATGTATGCTGCTTCTTTTACTTTTATTTTTATGCAATGTTTATCTCATGCCAAGGTTGTCGCTTTGTCCCATTCAATCCTGTAATCTTCTTCCCATGTTGCGCCAAGAGAGATTTTCCGTTTCCCCTAGTTAAACAAATTCTCGGTGTTCTTTGATTCTGACTCGCTGTATTTTCGACCTGGGTCTGGCCTCTGTTGTACTACATGATTCTTTCTTGCTGCTGACAACGTCTTGTTCGCACAACTATTTTGCTTTAGTATGGGTTATGTAGTATGTATATCTTCTTGTTCTGAGCAGATAGTCTTAGCTCTAGCATATCATAACGCAGAACAACAAGATATATTATATACTATAAACCAGAAATGGCACAAGAACTTCACAAAGGCACCTATACTCGTGTACACTATTTGTACTATTTGCACTATTTGACGAGTATATGCAGCAGGCTTCGACATTTGCTATCGTTGTATTTTTTACCGAGGGGCTCCGATATGTGTAACATGCCATTGTCATGAAGACCGAAGGGGGTGGGAGAAACCGGTCGTTCTTAGTATGGTGTGAAGGCCCAGTATGTAGTTGTATTCACTGCATAATGGCGAATCGATCGGGCTACTTGAGCGAGCTTGAGCGGAGAATGATTGTCGGGATGCACATGGCAAGTGTATCCTTCCGTTCCGCGCGTCCTCTCGAGTGATGGTTGTAAGCTATGCAACGTCCATGGCGAGAATAAACTGAAGTAGGACGTACACGCCTTCAGCCGCCAGACGGACGGCCCCGAGCAACCACACCACGCGGCGAACGGGCCCTCCTGTTTAGCACTGTAACGTCGCGTACGTCGCCCTCAAGGTAACTTGGAGCTGTTTGGCCAGCAGTATGAGAAGGCGCACTCATTACGCGAACTGTACGGAGGCGTTTGGTAGATGGTTGCAGCGGCTTCCACTTACTCCCAGACGCCGCCGCACACCCTGCCACGGAGTCAACGCAGGGCATCGGTGGGTTGCCGAGTGGAGGAGTTGTTTTCCGACGAATCAAGATTCGAATTGGGTGTCGGTGATGCGCGAATTTTGATTCGTCGGCGATCTGATGAGCGTCTACTCGAGCAGTGCAGTCAGCCACGCCATATCCACAGCCAGCACAGGCATTATGGTATGGACGACATACACGTCTGCTGCTTGTAAAGCAGACGACGACGGGTCGCCGTTACGTAGATGAAGTGCTACGACCCGTTGTGCTTCCCTGCGTTCGGTAGTGCCCACATCTCCTATACATGCACGACAGCGCTCGACTGCACGTCGCGCCAGGCCTTTGTGGAAGAGCACCGTAGGAGAATGCTTCCATGGCGAGTTCGTTCTCCGGATCTGAATCCGATCGAATAGGGTATGATCCCTCAGAGACTTCAGGGTTATCCGGCTCCCCCGGCTAACGTTGAGCAGCTAGTTGGGGCGACATGGTTCGCTCGTGGGGGATACTCCCGCTATTGATACATCCCCTACCAGCAGAGTTATACTAGTTTAGTACTACTTCTGTACCAAATTTCATGGCGCTGTATCCACGTGTTCAGATTATACAAGGTGTGCTCGTCAATTATTTCTAGAAGTGTAAATAATGCCTAATACCTGCTTGAACAGAATAAATTGCTTATATCACTCAATTAATGTTATTATCTAATAACACATTTGATAAAAATGTCTTCAATATTGAATACAGTTGTCAAAAAATTATAAAGTACTACTACATAATACTGAGCGTTACGTTATATAATGGTATGCTAAAAATACGTGACATTTGCTGAAAACTACCGGTAGAGTAAGAATTTACAGGAACTTGTTATCCAAACACGGTATACCATAATGTAGGAATTTTGTAATCTAGCAAAGTATAAATTATTTAATGTACAGAATTGCAGTTTTATCTGGATATCTTTCTACAACGTAGTGTTTTTTGTAAAAGTTTCACCAAGTTTACTGTATAGATATACTACAATTCACACCAAACATGTTTGGAAACGTTTACTGCAATTGATAAGTTTTTATATACATATATGTATATGTTGAAATATAAGACCGTACCACATACATGTAACAGTAATTTATTGATTGCAGAGCCTAATTAATAGTAATCGTATACGTGGCAATTAAAATGTAATGACTTTATCTTGCACGTCGGGGCTGCATGCATTTATACTTTTTTATCTGTAATAAACACAGGGTTTTCCATCGTAAATATTCAACTATATACTGTGTCGGGACTATTAATCGCAATCTTAAGGTGTTGAGATTTTACCTTTCAATTCTTTAGTAAGTTATATAATTTAAACTGCGTACTATACATAGGATTACATGTCACAAGCGGCGAATGAAACCTTGCACAAACTACAGAGATCAAGTTACAAATACTTATCTTTCCTAAATAATTCATAAGCAGACATTTTTTGCAGAAAATTATACCCAATATTCATTATCAATTAGCGTCAACAAGGGTCTATATTTCGATAAAAAAATTGCAAAATCCATGTTGAAGCTTTTCGAATCTGGCCGATTTACTGAGAATGTATTTCCTAAATGAACAACGTCTGCAAAATGCTAAAAGTTGTTCATCTATGGTTACATATTCGCTGGGTATGAAGTATTTCTGGAAATTTGTCACAGTATATTTAACGAAATCTCTAATAGGAGCAAACGTATACGTCATCTGTCTTACGTGTCAAGTCATCAAAACGAAAACACCTCAAAAGAAACTGGAAGCGCTTCTCACTCATAGCTAAGCAACATAGCTCGATACCACTTCCCTTTGAATTGTTTCACATCTTATGCGTACTTCGTCTAGAACTTCTCAAGCCACCTTTCAAAAACAAGATTCCTATTACTGCTCCAATTTCTCACTTACCCGTCAATCTAGCATCACGATTTCTAGCAACATTTTCTTGTACGTACTTTATGTATGTGCATATTTGTATAAAACGTTATCTTTTCAAATACGTCGTCATCTCAAAACAGGTGCAGGCAATCAATCTCCATTTTAGTATTTTAAGCACTTCCCTTACATCCTGGCAAATGCAGAATAATATAGGCGCGCAATCGAACATGCGTGCTTGGACAGTCCTTATAACATGCTGCTTAGTTTCAATTGATTCGCCGTCACTCTCAGCATATTCTTGCTCGGATTCTGAATTATGTTCGCTCTCTTCAACAATATCTTCTTCAATTCAGTCATTTCCATCATCATCAGCATCTACGGTATCTTCTTCTCCGCTGGATAGTTTATTCTACAACCATATTTCAACCATACATATGACTCATCATTTACTTCAGTGCGAGCCTTGTTGGCTGTAAACGCAGACATACTGTATGTTAGCCCTTAATGTGATAAATTGAGAGGGGTATTACATCCACATCAATATGATTTTTAGAAAGGTAAATCAACGGTCCAAGCGGTAGAAACTGTTATGGAGGCTGTAAACGAATATAACAAGAATTGGTGTGTCTTTGTCACTACAGATATTAAGAATGCTTTTAACACAGGCAGCTACAGTACGATCATCCAACTCTTACGACGTAGAAAAGTATCAAAGTACCATGTTAACTTCATCTCGATTTATCTGAGCAATAGGAAAATTTAGATTGATGAAGATTTACCCATTTAAATGGGACTTGGCGTACCACAGGTGCCGGTTCTCGATCCTATCCCATGGAATGTCCTATATGATGGAATTCTTGACCTGGATCTAACTGAAGACGCAATAAGATTTGTGGACGATTTGGCATTGGTAGTTGGAGCCGAAAATAGGGATACACTAATTGAAAACACCAAGGAAGAATAAGTGCATGGATAAAAAATCACAAACTGGTACTAGCGGCCCACAAGTCTGAAGCTGTGATTCTTAGAGGTGGGTAGGCGAAATAGAGATTTCTTTGCTTTCAACCTGGACGGAGAGATTTTAAACCCCTAAGAAAAGCGCTGGTCTTGATAATCGATGACCGGGGAACCTTCAAAGGACATTTTCCAACAGTGATGACTAACGCTGGGCTCAAGCTATCAAAGCTCAGCCGAATCTTGCTCAATGTGGGTCGACCAGCAGACGGAAAGAGAGCTGTGCTATGTAGCGCCATGCAAATATCTTGCTCAATGGGGCACCTGTCTGGTATGCTGAATTAAGGTTTCAGAAATGTAAGAGTGTGTTTTTGTGGATACAGAGGAATGTGTTGGTGCATGTCGCATCGGCCTACAGGACAGTTTCGATTGATGAGCCTCAAGGTATCACTGGTATCATCTGTATTGACCTTCTGGCTGCTGAGAGACAATATATGTACATACACTCACAGACAGGAAAATAGACATACAAGTTGTATAGCATCTACGAAAAAGCCAATTGAGTTTTGGCAGAAGAGATGGAATAACCAAGCAACTAAGGCACAGTGGACTCAACAACTTATACCTGTATTAAGACCCTGGTTGGAGTGCAGTCATCGTAGGCTCAACTATTTCTTGACACAGGCTTTAACGGCACATGGGGCCTTCAGATCGCTTGCTATGTGCATTGGGAAAGATGATTCTGACAGATGCATGTACTGGTCCTGTACTGACAGTCGAACATACTATAATACATTTGAGTCAGATGGGCCACCTTCAGACAGGGGACGTGCAGTGAAGTGGGATGTCTGTTGACACCTGACATTACGGTACAGAAAATGATGGAACAGAAAGAATACTGACGGTCCATCCCCCAGACGACAAAAGACATAATGAGCCAAAAAGATCGTGAAGAACTGTTAAGACAGAAAATGATGAGGCAGTTGCATTAAATGTAGAGGTTGAACTAAGCCGTTGACACTCTGATGTCCTACGGATGGTTCCGGCCCGTCAGTGAAGGCTGTGTAGAGGTTTTAGTCGGTATACGTATACGCTGTTTCACCTTTTTCCTTATTACTCACAAAACTGTTAGAATATAAAAGTAGAAAGTTTCTTGAATAACGAAACAGTTGCGCTTATAATCGCGTAAATCGTTGACCGCCAGCTATCCACTAGAAAGACAAAGAAGGTAATGAAGTACATATAACGATGTCACACAAACAGTATATAACTTAAAGAACAGCTACTGAGAACAATATAAAAAGCATATTAAAATCTAAACAGGTAGGCCCCTGCTGCAGGATTAAATAATGTACTCATCTATTAAGTGCAACATATCATTCTATATAGTCAAAAATGATTTTCTACAATAGACCACATGAACTAAAAAGTTTCTTGGTTTAAATATTTGATATATTTTTTATAGCAAATACAAATATAGAAGAATATTGTATTAAGTACGCAGAATGTTATCCAATCTATTAGTTTTAATAGTTGGAGAAATATCATTCCAGAACTATAACACGCTACATAAGGATGTAAGTAAATACTGAAAGTACATATGTATGTATAAATAAGAAAGTATACACGACTACAACTATATCATATGTTTGTACGTTTCGAGTTGTCGTCATTAATTACATAAACACTTTATCCTAAACAAACTCGCAGTAAGCCGCAGTAATAATTCTATGTTAGAATGAAATTTATAGAAACAATAAAATGCCGGTGATACATACATTCATCTGAAGTAAAGCAGGACAGACCGGAAAGGGAAGAAAAAGAGAAACGGGGATTTATAAACACATAAAAGATTTATAGGAATGTATAATTTCTTCATTATCATCACATCCGAATTATACGACGTGCACGAGAAATAAATATTCTCTGCTAAGACTCGATTCGTTAACACTTAAGAGTATTTAAAGACTGCTTAAATCTTTACACTTAAACCCATGTCAACAGGAACGGAAAGAATTTATGTAAGAGCTTCTAAACAGTAGCAAGGAACAACACTGCAAACAAAAATAGGAACAGGAAGAAAAGGAAGTTGCGGTCGTATATTTAATACTATTCCGTGTATTCTGTACGTACAGACAGAAAAGAATTCCTGAGAGACAGAGTACACAAATATTTCACTTACAGCGTGTCGAGCGTTAAGGAATCAATATTTTGTAATTATCAGAAACAAACAAAAGAGCAAAAGAGCTAGACTGACAACTTTCTTTTACGAATGCTGCGTTGTACATATTTCTGGTGTTATACGTATTTATTCTTATTTTAATAATCACCAACCCTTGGATATCAGAGGTTCTCGGTTGACGAACTACAATTTTATGACATACAAAATTCAAAGGACGAAACCGTTCGATTCATGGAGAGTTAGATTCCGCATGAAAGTTCACTTACTTTATTACTGTATTACTACTATAAGTGTGTTTGGAGGATACCGCAGTATTGTCAGAAATTATGTTACAGGTGGTTTACACTAATTTTACATTACACTGAGTGTAGTCAAAATTCAAGTCAAGATTGAAGCGAGATAAGGGTTGCTATAAGGTAAGAGTTGCTGCTAATATATTCGTTTATATTGTAACAGCTCTTACAGCTTATACGCAGGATAGACGTGTGTTTGGGTTTAAACACTAAGTGGCCATTTAATTAATTATGTCAAAATAGCCGGTTTCACTTGACGGTAAATATATTCCTTGCATATGCATAACTATGGTTGCTAATATATATTAATGGGTTATCTATCTGTAGTTGGAGTTGAACAATTATCAAGACTTAATTTATAAATTATGGATTAAGGGTGTTTCTCATTTAGAAAACCTAATAACACTTTGTGAAATTGAAATTAAAAAGGCAAGAGGGTTTATTATCAGTTCTCACAACTAACTAGTATCAACAGGAAGGTACACTGCTGGAACCGTTCTTTCAGGATTGACTGTGCTTATGGGAAAGAATACCGTACTACAACAATACGAATAGTTGAAGAGCCTACAAAAGTTAGTTTGTAAACTTGGATAACATTGTTTGTAATTATAATCTAATTTTATAATCTTACACTAGTTTTGAAAGAGGAAAACGAGCAAAATGGAACCGGAAAGAACAACATCATCTTCGACACGACAAAACCTATGCCAACGTGACATGATGGATAGAAAAACAAATCGGAGAGGAAGTCATTGTGAATACGAACTAGTCCCTATGTAAGCGTCGAGAGAAAGCCGCACATGTTTCAAGTTGAAAGGCAGTAGCAACACTTGACTTAAAATATCTTTAAAAGTGTTTAGGTTAACCGGAAAAAAAACGCTTTTTAGAACGCCGGCTCTAGCCTAGATAAAATTTTGAAGTGCAGTTCTGTGTTGTATCACAACCGAATTATTATGTTCATTGTGACGTATTCTAAGGCAAGAAATCACATCAATTCCTTTCGTAAGAGTGTTTAATATGAGTACATTATAATACAAAAGCTTACAGCAGTGTATAGACATTTAATTGCGACAGAACTAGCAATCCGCGGTTTAATAATACTCTATCCCAGGCTTATGTATAGAGCTTTCTTCCCAGATTGTTGAATATACAAGTATGCATTATTCTCTAATTCTTTAATTATGTATTAACAAGATTGCAAGCATTAAATTATATAGACTCCCAATCACCTTACGGACACTGCTAACGGGCTTCATAAGATCAATAAAAAAGTGAACAGCTCGAATGACAATCTAGCTTTCTAATCTGTACTCCTTATCAATACTACTGTGGTGGTTCCTTGTATGTAAATTATGTATGTAGTTGTATTTCCACGGTTTTTTGCAAAATTTCCGCGTCGTAAAAAAATTAGCGCTTTAATGAAGTTCCAACAACAAATCGTACCCTGAATAGGAGTACTGTCTGAATGCAAAATAAACGCATGTCGGATGGAGAACTAGTAAAGTACTGCCTTAGTCAACTATTAAATTTTACTCCTTGTCTTAGCAAGTTTTGCGTGTATTTTGATTGTTATTTCTTTTATATTTTCTGTATTTTGCTAGAGTATTTGTGACCTGGACTATGGAAAGGTACCTATGGTCGGAAAAATCAATTTTTGTTTTATGATCGAAATTTATAGAACATTGAATGCATTTTTTAATTGAACAAGCCGCAGACTCCTAAGTTTGAAAGTTTTGCTGGAAATCATCCTTAAAGTTCAACAGTAATTATAAAAATCCGTTCAACGTTCACAAAATTATCTATTTAGGGGAAATTACTTGAATAAATTATAAAAGAAATTACATATTCTAAAAAGCACCACTGTATAGTGGAAGTCTAAAAAGAGGTGGAGAGCCAAGGGTAAGACGAAAAAAAGAAGAGGTAAAAGCGCAAATACAAACGCGACGCACACACACGACTTGTTATCTTTAACGGCCGCTTACTCGCAAACTTAATTTCAAACGATAGGTACATACCTTTCCGTAGTCCAGGTTACATATGTTGTTTTCAGAACACAGAAGATGTGAATTTGTGTATTATTCTGTAAGTTCGGTAAAGTGAGATAATGTATGAAATGGAGTTTATGTTGTAATTTTATCGCAGATAATGCTTGGAAAACGTCTGAATTCCCCGGCACAGGAACTTGTGCTAAATGTTTTGGATTATTTCGAGAGAGATGAATGAAGCGGAGGACACACATTACCTATAAATTCCGCCTATGAAGTATGTACATATGTGTGTGTCGTAATACTTCTGATAATACAGTGATTAATATTGTGATTATTAATGTGTGATCCTCTTCGTATTTCCCGTCAAACTGTTTATGCCATTAAACAGCGAAAGAGGCAAAATCCAGTCGTTTCTTCCCGCAATAAGAAAAGACTTCGTACAAAACCGAAAACGAAAGACTTACAAGAGTTCTCAAAACTGGAAGTGGAATCACTGTTTACAATATGTATAAAGAAAGTAAAATTTATAATTATGATAATAGTTTAATAATGGTTTTTTACAAATATATTTTAAGGAAAGTATGTTACATTGTAAAGTTTGAAAAATGAGCTTAAGACCAAAGACATTGTTACGTTATCCCTAGCTACTCTGTTGAAGGATAGTGGGTTTAAGTTTCGCAAAGAAGACATTAGACGTGTTCTAGTTGAGGGACGTAATATTGCATTAATGCGAAGTGTGTTTCTTGAAAACTATGATGATAACTGAGAATTAAATTGTCCAAGACCTGTACTGCCCTGCTTATTAAAAGGGTCCTATCTGTAAATTAGCATGTTTTGAGATAAACGAGTTTTTTCTGTTTTATGTTACGCCGTTGAAAATATTTAAGCTGTAATAGTAATTTTTGGTATACGATTTTAGATCACTTTTTAGAAATAGCAGATATACGAATGTTCTACAAAAGTTTATCAAAAAAAAAGATTTTGCAGATGGGATTGTTTATCTAAGCAAAATAAACAAATATGAATATTTATTTAAGAAATGGAACACATTTTTATAAAAATTTCTAGCAACTTGTAAGTTGTTTAATTCATATAACCATTAAGACATATCATCGGCCAAATCTGTTTCGCGATTTAGGTCATCAGTGCAATTGTAAGTGGGTAAATTCTCCCAAAATTGGATTCGATTTTCCGGGATAATTGGTCTTAGTTTGAGTAATAGAGTTTCTTTTCGATCTATGGCGACCCCACGATTATATGTACGGCAGTTTGGCTTTAGTATCCCAGTTTTGGAATGTTTGGCTAATAAGCAGTTCAGCTCTATAGGGTTTCCAGCGAAAGCGGTTTTATATTTCAAAGTAAAATTTCCTCTTGTGAAACAAATGAAAACCATATCTTGAAGATAAGCACGCGGAGTAGATTTTTGGAATTTAGACTTGGAAGTACAATCTTTCCAATCAAAAAAATGTTCCTTACTTACTCATGTTTACCACATTAACTTTACCGGAATTCGCAACTTGAACACATTGTTCATAGTCGTTGAAATCATATACTTTTGCTTTTTTTAACGATTTTTCGACCTGATGATGAAACTGATCGGCTGACATAAATGTGTGTCCTGGCTCGAAATATTTTAAAACCAATGTTGTTAAATGTACTTCTGGACTATTTACTATGTGCAGACAGAAACTCAAAAGTGTCCAATTTTTGTTCTGGGCAGAACAGTTGTCCAACCAAATTGTAACTTGTTTCCTATCTCTATTTTTTAGAAGAAAAGCATAAAAAGCAGATATAATGTCTTCTTTCTTACGCCCTGCTACAGCTTCGTGCCAAATCACTACCAGTGGTTTCAGTTTTGACCGATTTTTACCAATAGGTACAAAACTTTCATTGAAAGCCAAAACATATAATATAATGATAAAATTAGCCATTCAGATCGAACTTTTTATTTAAGCAATTTCAACATAGGTTTATTAGATTAAGCATCTATTCTTCAATTACCATATCCACACTTAGACGATGTGTCCTAACTGACAAAGTTACTGAAGATAGGACCCCTTCACTAAGCATATGTGAAAAAGGACTTTTTGCATAAGCAAAACCGAAGTCATTCGCATTTAGGACAAATTTATTAAGCGTTTGTATCCGTTATCCGCACAGATAGGACATTTTAACCAAGTAGAACTGTTAGAAGCCATTGCAGGCGGTACTGTAGACATTTTAACTAAAAGTCTCAAATTTTGTAGATAGGACCCTTTAACTAAGCAGGGCAGTGTAGTGCTTTTAGATGAAACATGGATTTATTCAAAAAGAAATAAAAAAAAGTCTTGGCAAGATAATTATGTACATACATAAGCCAGAGAGTTACGATGGTAAGCGTTTCATTCAAACAAACTAATTTAAACCCTGCTTCAATTGCTTGCATTGATAAGCAATATAATAGCAAATATAATAATTTCTTATTGTAATGGATAATGCTCCATGCTATAGCGTTATAATAAATAAATTGCCCACCACGCTATCGAGGAAACAAGCGATTATGGACTGGTTAAATGAAACAAAGTGAATTTTTCATCCAATTTGACAAAATATAAATTGCTGAATTTGGTAAACCGAAATAAGCTTGATTATTATCAATACAAGCGCATGGCCATGATATGTTTAGGCTACCAGCATATCACTGCGATTTCAATGTTATTGAAAAAATTTGTGGCTCAGCAAAAGGTTACTATAATAAACATATTGGTAGAGATTGTTATCGAGATGAGAATGTTCTTAGTATGTGGACTGAGGCGTTGGAACATTGTAGCCAAAATACTTGGAAAAATTGTGTACGGCACACAAACAATTTAATTAAGAATTGGTACGAACGAGACCAGCATTTTACAGACATCGAAATTGACCCCATCATTATAAACCTGTATAAACCCTAAAGTTATTAGTGCATCATTGAAAAATGTTTATTTGTTATGTACTGTTACGTCACTTGTAATATTTTACTATACTTTATTATTAAGCATGTATGCGTAAGGTATAAACCTCGTTCACTGTATCATATATCGACTTTCATTATACATTAACATTTAATATAAGTGATGCTCATTTCGCCTTAGTCATGAATGAAATGAATTCTTGTTTTGTTATGTCATTATGTTAGCCGTCAAATCTGGCCGAGATTATTTTAGGGCGTTATGTATATCGTACTTCACTTGAACTAGAAGTACCGATTTGATTCGTACGAATAAATATTGATGACGTGCGTCTAAAGATCCATTTTACGAATTGTCATTATAAAAGAGCCAGATATTCATAATAGCAGAGATATCCAGCTAAGCTGATAGTGGTGTAATAAAATTGCTCTCGAGTTATAAAAGTTTCGGAATAAACATAATCAATTTAAACCAATAAACAAACAAACCATTCATCTCACTCAATGGTCGAAGAAATGCTTCCTGTCAATTCGAACAACAAATTGAAATGTAATGCAGGTTTTTATTCGTAAGTAAAGTTAAAACGGTAATTATTGACATTAATAGTCTCACAATCAATCGAGCTGTGCTAAAACAACTAAACGATTTTAACGTTAACGTAACGCTATTGGTACTCTATACGAAACAAACTAACGCTAGAGAAAGCAGGTATGATTTACTTAAACTTGAAATAAAGCTGGATAAATAGCTAAGATACATGTATCGCATAAAATATTGTATCCTCCAAATATAGTCAAGCTCATAAAATTTAAATGATTTAAGTTTATATTGTTAATTTGAGAATCCTATAATTTCAAATGCTACTCCTAATGGATTATATTTGGATTATAAGCAAAAGCTGGATAATTGCTAATTGCTGATTAATTTAAAAAGACACCAAAATAGGTAATTGATTATATACTAAATAGACAAATTCAAAGATGTAGTAAAGTAGAGTAAAGTTTATTCCCAAAAGATCAACAAGACAGATAAAGGGGAAGTTACAAACAAATTTAAGACTAATACTAATGACAATGATAATAATAAAGGTATAAGTAATTATACAATAATATTGGTAATACCAGTAGTAATAGTAGCAACAGTGAACTGGAAGAAAAAGGCGACTTACACGAACGTCAGTTCGGATTTCGAAAAGACAGATCCACTATTCAGGCGATTGAAGCTGTGATGCGAGCGGTCAAAGACTCTGAATGTAAGTGGTGTGCCCTAGTGACAATTGACGTGAAAAACGCCTTCAACACCGCCTCTCATAGCCTGATAATTAGGGAGTTGAGGAACAGGAAGATATCCAAGTACCTGGTTGGGTTCATAGCAGAATACCTTACTGGAAGAAGGATCTACATCGGCCGTAATGAAGCAGCAGGTGTAGGTACAGGTGTGCCACAGGGTTCGGTTCTGGGGCCAGTATTGTGGAATATTTTGAATGATGGTGTGCTGGATCTGGATTTAACGGCTGATGCCAGGTGTGTGTGCTTCGCGAATGATCTTGCGTTGGTAGTAGGGGCCATGGACGAGTACACGTTAATGGAAAATACCAACATATGTCTGGGACGTATAAGCGCTTGGATGAAGAACCATAGCTTGGAGCTAGCACCAGACAAGACAGAAGCGTTAATAAGAAAAGGCAAAAGGAAAAGTAGTCACGTTACTTTCGCAATGCATGGAGTGGATATTAAGCCTTCCAGGACTGTGAAATATTTGGGTGTCACTCTAGATGAAAGGGGGTCTTTTGGGGCACTTGTTAGTCAATAAGGCTGAAAAGAAAATATCTAAACTCATTAGGCTCATGCCAAATATGACCCCAGCAGTGTTAAAAGAGCGGTCTTATGCGGTGCCATTCATAATATGTTGCTGTATGCAGCCCCGGTATGGGAGAAAGTAGTAACAATACGCAGATATCGAGTGATACTGGAAAGATCACAGCGGAACATGTTGCTCCGAATTGCGTCCGTGTATAGAACGGTATCTTTAGAGGCCCTACAAGTGATCGCAGGGGTGATACCGATCGAATTTATGGTCAGGCAAAGATCATATTTATACGACAACAGACATGAAGACCAAAAAATGACGAATACACTAGCCAGAGTGTCTACAGTAAAGGCCTGGCAACGGAAATAGGAATTAGACACGGAGAAAGCGCAGTGGACGAAACGTCTGATTGGGCACATCGAAGAATAGTTGGCATGCAAACACCGACGGACGGACTACTTTCTGACGCAGGTTTTGTCTGGACACGGTTCATTCCGGGCGTTTGCTAAACGCATCAACAAAGATGATTGTGACTTGTGCATGTATTGTGGTGCGGAGCACACGGTCGAGCACACAATTTTTGAGTGTACACGCTGGGTGGAACAGCGTCGAAGACTTCATCGGGATATAGGAAGCGTGGTAACTCCGGAGGATGATGCTGGATAGCCCAACAAAATGGGAAAGTATACATAGGGCAATAAGTAACATAATGGCGAGGAAGGAGGCTGATGAGCTAGGCGCGACAGGCGACGGAGAGGCGTCCCGCATGTTAAAATTGAAAATAGGGAAATGAGCTTAGAAGTGGGATTGTAGGAGGCCGCCGGTAGCATCTGATGTTATATCTGCAATAGTTCCAGATGCTACAGAGGGCGTTGAGGGGTTTTAGTGGGTGGGCTGCTTGCAGAGAGTCTCACACTTACAGGACGCGATAGAACCTAAGCGCCTGTAGTGCGTAATGCATTTTTCCTGACAAAAAAAAATAGTAACAACAATAATAACAATAATGATAATAACAATAGTACTAATAGTAGCAATAATAACAGTAAAAGCAGGAAACCTTAGACTTACATTTAAATGAACCTTTAAGTAATAAAGTATGTAAGTATGTGTGGAAGGAATAAAACGCAAACGGGTTAAACTTTTCCAATGATTAGGAATTTTATTATATATGTTAATGGCTAGAACATTTGGAGACTGCTGAAATAAGGTTAATCTAGACCGAGGTGTGGCTATATCATTTCTATGTCTGGTATTGTAATCATGTTTATTTTTATTATATCGAAATTTATTGAAATTATCATAAGCATAGAGAGTCGAGCTCGAGAATGAAAATATCAGAAAAAGTTATTAATTTTCATCTGATAAATGCTGGTGTACAAAACTCCGAAGCTTTTAGACCTATTATACAAGGGATAATACTTTTCTGGCGTTACTGTCTTCCAAATAAAAAAATATCTTTAGACATGGTTGAATCTCCCCAAAATATGATACGGTAAGATAGTCTGCTATGGAACATAAGCATAATATACACCAATCTCTTGATGCGTTATGATCATGCTTATGTTTCCGAATAAAAATCAAATAGAGTCTAATTTTGGTAGGAGACTTCCATAGTAAGACTTCCAATTGAGAAACTAGTCTACCCGCACTCCCAAAAATTTAGTAGAGTCCGAGATGATAAGCTGGTTGCCACCCAATGCAAAATACAAATAAAAATCTGGTATGGGCTGAAGCTAATAGAGATGAAAACGTAGATAATCCAGAGATATAGAGTAGGGAGAATGCTCGTATAACATGCGCAAATATCTAATTTTGAAAGTCCCCATTTTTACCCTTTATACTACCAACTTACTTGGAATTCAATGTTGCAAATGCGTAGACTTAGCATTGCCTACAGAATAATCTACAGAAGAATAATGGTATGAATAGTTTGTTCTAACCCATGGTTTTATTCAATTAAGTAATTTTCAATTGAACAAGCATAGCTATTGACTCAAATTATTAAAATAATACATATAATTCAAGTGTATTATATTTAATTTCCCTAAAAACTTTCAAAATATTTGCTTTAGACTTACAATTTATCAATTTGAGTATTATAAATATTAGGCATACAATATTCTACTACTTTTAAACCACTCTTGCAATTACCTTCCCGTGAGAAAACGTAAGTACAATTAAGAAATCATTCATGTATAGTAAAATCAAATGATGAAAATCCTCTCTAAAACGCTTACTTCCTTACACGCTCTTACAGTAAACGGGATGATTAACAAATTCAAATTAATAACTGAAAATGTAAATGTAACCTCTAAAATAATAAATTGTTTTTCGTAAATTCAAAAACAAGCCGAAAAAAGTTATATATGCGTAACCTAGGTAACACAAACTAAATCAAAATTTAGCTGCGCTGTGGGTTATGCGCATCCTTCCTACTCTTATCTCTCTGATTATTTTGTAGGGAATATTTCATCTATGGGTTTACAACCTTAAATTTTAAGTATGTTGGTAGTCTGAAGGTTAAAAATGGCGACTCCCAGTGTGTACATCAAAATTTGGATGCGCAGTGGTTTATGAGCGTTCTCTATACTCTATATCTCTGAGATAAATGCTGTTTTTATCAATGACAAGAAACCTATTCGTCAAATACCATTTAGATGTATTACTCAGAAAGTTATGACAAGTCTTTAATAATACAACGTCATTTGCATATATAGTATTTGAAACATTGTACAATACCAAAGGAAAATCGTTGATAAAAAGTAAAAAAAAAGTACAGGACATAAAATTGACCCTTGTGGAACTCCAATGTTATTAGGCAAAGTTTCTGAAGCCAAACTTTCTACAGCAGCAGTCTTCTTGTACAATATATTAATGTATTGAGTTCTGTTTTGCAGAAAGACTCAATCCAATTTAAAACATTCCCTACAATCCCATAGGTTTGTAGTTTGTTTGAAAGAATATCGCGACAAACACCATCAAAGGCCTTACTTAAATCCCAAAAAATCCCACAGGAGAGGTACTGTTTCCAAGAGAGATCATAATTCCATTAATAAAAGTCTTTAAAGCAGTAGAAGTAGAAAAATGTTTCCTAAAGCCGGTGGGAAGTTTTCAAATGTACGCACACACATTTACATTTTAAAGTTTGCTATGCAGGTCCACATCTAACAAATATGCATATTTGTAAATGTATAACACTATAGCGGTAATTAATGATAAAGTCAAATATTGAAGCCTGTTAGTAACCTGTGTTACTGAAAACTACAATTTAGTTTTTGTATTCGTGATAGTGTGTACACTGAACTCAGTCACGTGAAGAAAAGTGGTTTCCAATTAAGATTTTGCCAACAGAATAAGAAATATGTTATTTTTATTCAGTCACGTAAATTCCTATACGTAATCGGCGAATATTTTGATGGTTAATTCCAAAACATTTTCTCCGAGTTTTCACTTCATCTTTTACTTGGTACTTTTATACCCAGTTTTATTAACCTATAAATTGCAGGCAATTACGTGTTGGTGGGCGGTCGATAAAAATCGATAAAAGCAATTTAACCGCGCTCGAAACACCGTCCAACGTTTAAATTAAAACAAAATATTTGCGTGCATTTTACATTAAGCAAGTATCTCGCGCGCAAAAAACAAAGTAAAATCCACACAAAAAGGAAAGAATATCAAACATCCTGAAATAATCTCGGTACCGAAACGACTTTTGTTTAACACCGTCGAGTTAGCATATATGAAGCGTGTCAAAACCCGAGAGCGCCAAGGATGTATTGGTTTATTTTTAATGGCCACCGTGATATATCTACTAGTGAAATGTGCTAGCATTTAAAACAAGACAAAATCAACGATACTGTACTGAGAAAAATCTGTATGCCGTGGGGTCTTATAGTGAAAAAATATTTCTGTTTTTATTGCTATAACGCATTTTAGTATCATTTGACTATAAATTCATATTTCAACGGAAACTACTTTAACTTTCTGATTATAAGCAGGTACAACATTCTGTATATTTTAATATTAATAATAATTTAAGGGGTATGGGGACGATAACAATAATTAGTAAGAGAGCAAAAGGTACCAATAGTGTGAATTTATAACCATTTTAAAGAATACGTTTCATATTAGGGGAGACCGGGCCAGGTTGTAACACGGGGTAAGTTGTAACATATCAAATATTTCCTGACTATAAAATCTGGCAACTTCGCATTACGAGCGAGCAACCAAGAAATACTGTGACACTCAGTAGTACGCAGCAAGTCAAGTAGCCGATGTTGATGTTACTATTATTTCCGACTTTGTTCATATTTCAAGCGTGTAAGTAAATTTCGACCTCGTACTTCAATTTCAAATAACTAATCGTAGAAACCTACTCAAGTTAGGTTTCTTGGGCACAGATGAATCACAGCGGAGTGTGTTATAACAATGTTGAATGTTCTCATTGATTTGATGTTTATTGTTTTATTTGCCGATATAAAAAAAAATCAATTTCAGGGCAAGTTGTATCAAGTTTTCAGGGGCAAAATGTAACATGTTACAACTTTCCCCATTGTTACCAGCTAGTATTCACAATAATCAACGGTCACTTGTCTCTTTTCAAGTAAGTGAACCGCTTGCTTTATCATCACTATCGAATTTAAATAGTTCCCAGAAGACTTCGAAAGACCCGAATATATTCTCTCCGGAGCTTATTCGCCCTCTACCTAAAGCTACGCAACATAAAAGATCCCTTAAAGGTCGAAAAAAGCGACAATCTGAGGTTCTTACTGACACATCAGATAAAGATGCACTAGAAAAAGAACAAACCAGTCAAAAGCTTAAGAAATCCAAAGAAATGATTAAATCAAAAGTAAAGAAAAGGAAAAAGAAGGTTTTCGTAAATTTAGACTCTTCCTCAGAGGAAGAGTGTTTCTGTTTACTTTGTGGCGATGAATTTTCCAATAGCAAACCTAAATAAAAGTGGGTTATGTGCAATAAAACTAAAATGTAGTCCCATGAAGCGTGCGGTGATGGGAAATTTCCATATATTTGCCAGAATTGTAATTCCGATAGCGAATAGTTAATTTATCCTTTTTTAAAATATTGTTTATTCTTACGTTAATTTATTGAATCAAAGAGTATATGTTACAACTTACCCCGTGTACTGTTACTTCTTACCCCAAGACGGGGCACGTTGTAACAAAGTGTTATATCTGTTAAAAGCGACGATATTTGCTTTGTTTTAAAATATTTTATCGTATGTATTTATCTAATTTGTTGATCAGATATACAAGTAAAAGCTCACGATAAAAATTCTGGTTAGAGATGATAGTTCTATAAAAAAAAAAAATGTGAAATATTTTTTGTTACAACCTGCCCCGGTCTTCCCTACTTTCTATTCTGAAGATTGCAACAAATAATTTGTCAAAATAATTTAATAATAACAATAAATTATTGAATTGCAATAGATAGCTTATCCACATACAAGAAAAATAAAGCAAAAATATTGAATAAAAAGTATGTATGTGTCCATTAGCTTGCTTCATACTGTGAGATTTTCCCATTATTTGTATTTTCTCCGCTCTACTGCACTTTTCAGCTTCTCCAGTACTTTTCCCGCAAAAAGTCCTGACTCCACAAGAGTTATGCTACCCCCCTTCTCAGCGAGATTGTCTGTTATCTTGTTTCTTTTCACTCATGTGTGTCCCGGAACCGACAGTAGGGTTACCTCATTTAGTTTGTCTAGACACTTCCAAGCCATCTTGGAGCTGCTAGTAATATTTGGGTTCAGCGCCTTGATAGTTGCTTAACTATGAAGCATTATGATAATTTCTTGCTTTTCGTAGCTTCTATCAATGTTGAATTATACTCATCTTTCAATATAGTGTATCGTCGTCCGGAGGATACTTGCAATTAGATGCATCAACAAGCTTTCGAAATATTTGGTTCTAGGCCCACATATCCTCATTCCAGTTCCCCCTGCCGTTTTAGAGGCGTCGGTGTACCATTTGATAGCGTGGCTGTTCAGTTTCAAGATTGTGTCTTTACCCTATTCGCTCTTCGTACTGAGCTATGTGGTAAATGTTTTAACAAAGCTGAACTTCCTTGGCAAGTGGTTTTGGGGTATGCCCAGATATCCTCACTTTCAGGAGGCTGAAGCGTATCCCTGGCCAATCTTTCTCCAATGATTCTGTAAAATAATACCATTGCAATTGATTAGTTCAATAGCATTAAAAATGTCTGAAATAGACGAGAAACAAACATAAACGCATAATTGTAATTCGAGCGCTGCATGATTTATTATAAAAGGCTATCTATTGCATCATGTAGTAAATTATAAGGAAAGTACCTTCTTTCAGGATGCGCACCATCGGTCACATACTTGATATATTTCAGAAAGTGGGCAGTCTGGAAAGTGTACCACACTATTGAACGATACACCAATTTGAATCCAATAAATAAGTAATAAAGTAACAACAAATCGTGCTATAAACTGAGCCAATCATCAATGGAGCCAATTTCGTAAATATGATCATATAATCTGCAAATAACAGTTTGTAAATACAAGCTTTTTAGGATGTAGTTAGTAAAAAATAATCAAAGTATTGATCCTAAATTCTTAAGAATTTGGGAAAAATAGGGAATAGATTTATGGCTTTGGTATTCTACCTATTGCTTCCTCCCAAAGAAGTAAGATTTGAATGGTATTATTAATTTGGATGCAAAACCAAATGTCAATTTTCTTAATAAAGCGTAGTGGTCGAGTTGATCAAACACTTTCTGAAAGTTAGAATAGACTGCGTCAACTTGCTCCTGGTTATCTAGGACTGTTGCCTAGTTTTCATTAGTAAAGTTAGTGGTAGAGTAACTAGCGCATGTTTTTAGTCTAGCTAGTTCGACTCTACTTACTTTGGCAGAGTTTCTGTTTTCACGTAAATTGCAAATAGAATGCTACCTGGTAGAGTACAGCAGATATATGATATTGAATTTTACTATGCTCGACTGACACAATACTGTTTTCATTGGTATAGTGCCGGTAGAGAATAGTAGAAAGATTTGAAATCGTGGTGGGAGAAGGCAAGTGGTAGAGACTCTACCACCGTGCTATCCCACTCTACTCTACCGCTATCGTGCACTCTACTCTACCATTTCCGTTTTCATTGGTAGAGTTATAAGGATAGTTAGTACTTGCCCATGATACTCTACTACTAACTCTACCAATGAAAACTAGGCATGTATTGCGTATTGCTGAGAAGTAGAAACAATACATTTGATGGAATTGTATATGATGCTAAAGAATATATTCTATAAGAAGTTACACAATGTAGAAGTGGGTTTATAATTTTGTACATATGTCTGATACATTACTACGTTTAAATACTGCACAAATAAGTACGTGAAGTGTTCCAAAGTTCCGAAAAAATTGCCTTCTTCACATTTAAGGTAAATGACAGCGCAATCCGAAAGTCAAAAACTAGAAATAGAATGACTGCTAATTAAAGCATGGAAATTGAATAAACAGAAATTGTTTTCATCCTGCTACAGGCAGATAGAACCGCAATTTCATTCATTACTTATTATGCCATTACATTACTTATTTTGCGTCGCTTTCTTTTTCATGCTGTACAATACGAAGAATGTATACTGGGTGAGTTTTTTATCTTCCCCGTCCTAGAATGGGAGGAGAGACAATTTTGAAACCTTAAATGCAAACTTGGTATTATAGATTCGGATTCTACGCCGACAAGTATGTAGTTTTTGCTTGAAACTTTTTTTTCGATTCGTAACAGATTGTGCTGTAATCCCAAAAAACGTGGTTGTAAGCGTCTAGCAAAAATACTCAAAAAACATGATTTTTATTTTAACATTAAAATAACATTCAACAACGAAGAATTTTACTTTACCATACCCATTTCAAAAAGTGAGTTCGAAAATGTACCCTTCCACATCGATACATTTATTTATTCGCAATTGGAATGCTGTTCAACGAAACAAAACCGTACTTTATTCAGTAACTTGAACAGCTGACAAGCTGTAATTGCGTACACATTGTCCGATCCCCATCAATATTTGAACAGCGATGGAGGCTATAACATTACAAGAGAGAATTGAAATGATTTACATCTATGAAAAAAGTGGTAGAAATATCGATAATGCTGTCAATCTTTAGTCACAATAATCCCGCAAGGTGCGATCGCGAGCTTCTTTTCATCGAGTCGTTCAACAGTTATCAACTAGGAACTGTACAGCCAAAAAAACGTCATCCTCGAAAAGTAACTGCTGGAGAAAATAATGAAATCGCGTTATTAACTGCAGTACCTAATAATCCGCAAATCAGCACTCGAGAAATAGCTCGTGTATATTTCTCAGTCCACTATCTTCCAAATATTGAAGCGTATGAAATATCATTCATTTAGAGTTTCCATGGATCAAGAACTTCATGACTATGATTTTCACAATCGAGTAAGATACAAGGTAATCCCAATTATTTGCTCGAGTATTTTTTTCTGACGAGGCGACATTCACAAATCACGGAACGGTAAATCGGCACAACATGCATTACTGGACTTCGAAAATCCCTATTGGTTGCGCCAAGTTGAACGTCAACATGCTTGGAACGTAAATGTTTGGTGTGGAATAATTGGCAATCTGATTGGTCCATATTTTATCGACGGAAACTTAACTGGTAAGAAATATCGAAACATTTTGCAGAACGAATTTCCATTGTTAATTGAAGACTTGACCCTTGGACGTACGATAAAGAATGTCGTTCCAACATGACGGTTGTGCAGTACATTATTCAAGAATAGCGAGTTTGGCACCATTCAGTAAGCCATTATTACCGCATTATAACAAATTTTATTAAGATCTTCTTTTGATTCGATGCAGTGTTTTAGCGATATTGCGTTGTGTAAAGATAAAAACTTACACAGTATATGTATATTTAATTCTAACCTTTAAAGTTAAACTCATATATGTATGTACTGTTATGGGACGATCATGTAATTTGGAAGCATTCTAGTATGTAGGTCATTTTCGTGATTTAATCTTTGATTTCTAATTAATTTTCTTTGGAAAACATTTCTAAATTTATTAATTTTGATATTTCTTTGGTGCATGCACGTTTGAATTTCGGGTATGAGTGATTTACGTTTTCCTACATCGGATTAGGAACGTGACCTTCAGCTATCTTTGGTTACCAGTAAAATCAAGTTGTAGTGGAATCCTAAAGTTACTATATACATAAACAAACAAATTCTTTTGAAACACAAATAATTGTAAAAAACACACATTATTCACACGTCATGAAATTGTACTTCGTTATCGAGACAGCGTAGGATTTGAAGTTTCGGAATCTAAATCAAAATTAAAACAAGTCTCCATGGTGACTTCATTGTACATGATATGATTGGGTAGGCAGAAAAATTCGAAGAGACCGGGGAGATGTAAACAAAAACAAATGGGAGAAGGTTTTGATAAATTGAAAAAGGTTCACGCAAAAATTAAGACAAGAAACGAAAAAATGCAGTAAAGGCAAAGTATTCGATATTTTATGAAAATTTAAGAAGTAAAAAACAGTATTTGACAGGTCAAAGTGACAAAAATCCGAAATTGGTGAGCAAAAAAAATTTAAACACGAAGATGGATCGTCGGGAAGAGAGAAAAACACATGGGTACACACACACATAAAGGTAAGGAGGATTTAACATTTAGTTATATATGTAAAAGATTTGTGAGTAACAAATATGTATAGTAAATTTAGTGGTTAATTGAAATTAAGGTTTTATTCGTGGGTTTAATTGTATTAAGGTTAGGAACATCTCAGTACTTAATTTGATGTGAGTAAATACCGTGGTATGCTTGTGTAAAAGGTAAGTGCTACGCAGGAGTAAATTGCATGTAAATGCAAAGACTGGGCACTACCGTTTTTAAGAATAAATACAGGAAAAGAAGTATTATTCATGTTGAAAAACTCATAATCTAACTGTATTAGTAATACAAGTAACAGCCAATGAAATTCATGGTGTATTCAAAAACATGGCTATCAAAAGTTCACTCTGTGAACATGTAGAAGTTGGTAATACAAACAAAGATAGTATATTACATTTAAATATAACAATTTAGATACAAATATTATTTAATAACACCAAATATAAAAAGTTGGTTTTGCACTTTGGTGATAGATAAACGTCATACATAACAGCTAGTACATAAATAAGTGTAAACCTTTGGTCCCGCATTGCTAAAACTCCTACTGCAATTTCTAATTAATCTTTTATTTAGTTTTGTAACTTTTAGCTACGAACTAATTTAAACTTGAATGTACTGTCTTCCTCAACCAAAGTATTGAGTTTGAAAAGTACTACAAGATTCTAACGTATTTATACAATTTATTATCTCTCTTGACTAACGGATGAAGATTGGAACTTGCCGTTTGCTAGTAGCTAGTTCTTTATAGGGTTAGAATTTTAAATTACATTCTAAATAAGAACTAATTTAACATTACCTCGACATTATATTTATTTAACGTTACTTATATGTATGTATGTAAAAATTATACAATTTTTCGTTTAAGTAATTATTATTCAGGTGTAGTAAATAAAACTATCGGTAATTTGTTTAATAACTTTTGCTAATATGATTAAGTTGCATAAAAATATAAACTAAATATCATTGAATATAAATTACTTATAAATACAGAAAATATCAATAAAAATACCACTTTGGCGTAGCTGTAGTTTTATTTTGGAATATTTGATTGTATGTTCATAGTTGACAAGAACATATTTTTTCGTCCATGGATCGTCTTATCACTCGCAAATTTTTTTGTATCAGCGAGAACTTACTATGTCCATAGATCTTGCAAGTAACAATAATAACAATTTTACAGTGTCTCATGTCGGTAAACCTATTCAAGTAGAAGTGGCGCCTAGCAACATTCTCAGATGTGACAAAAGTTTCCATACTGCTATAGGAAGCCTGATGCGTTACTTCTGGAACTTTTAGTGATTGTTTGCTAGCACCTATTAATATATCACCGGTTTCATGGGTTCTGATTTTGAGATGGCTTGACATCCAAGTCAACGTAATGTGGTAATGATCTAATAATAGTATTTTACGCAACATATGACATCTCAACATTACTTCAGCGATTAAGTTGACAGCTTGTGGTGCTTTAAGGAAAGCTCAACGGACACAAATTCATTGCATTTTGATAGAACCAGTTCAAAATGCTCTTAAATTTGGATACTAGGAAAACGTAGGAGCATCCTCTTCATCTGGTGGCTTGCCATGTTGTTTTCAATAGTTCTTTCTGAAGACCTACGCCAATTGGCAATTTCAACGTATCTACAAGATCAATTTGCGAACGTAGGCTTTGTCTATATTGTATCTACCAGTGAAATTAAAGATGGTCGAGATACTATAAGCCTTTATAGAGTGGTGTAGTGTCTGGTTTATATAGTTGGAAATATGGGTATAGTATCTATTTCTCAAAGAAATCTTGGAATGTATTACATTTTGCCGTATAGGTATCTAGGATAATTTCTAATTGCAACATCATTTGCAGCAAGGGACCTACAGAATTGTCTAACTGTTGCCGATTTAGAGGCCATGGAACGAGTGAGGCTTAAGCAGTAAACTTTTTTGATCTTACTAAATGCTTAGAGACTGAAGCATGCGAAACTTTCTTCTTAACATGAATTCTTGAATTATTGAAGTTGATTGAATATCTACATATTTTCCACTTTTTAGGAAAATAACTAAATGATTATTCCTGTATCATGCAGTCTTTCTATCACATACTTCGAAAACGAAAGTAATGATTTACCAGAATTGCAAAAATGCATTTCGTAGAATACGGAATGAGAAGACCAGAATGGCTAACATATTTTCTAAAACTGGGGGGAGATCATAATAACCACAAAATTTAGCAACTTTGCCAAATTTAAAGCTACCGTCTATCTTCAATAATAAGCGAGATCGCAATGGTGAGGATCAAAAACGAATCAATGTATTTGATTCGATTGATGATTATGATATTATTATATCTCGAATATTAGCAATGCATTGTTTGAAATTTAGGAATAAACTTACTGTCATGAATGTGAGGAGTAGAACGTCACATCTCAAACTTGCCATTCAGCACGTGTACGTAATATATTACCATTTACATTGTGAGCGATATAGACCTCTCGCTCATTTTAAATAAGGAAAAATCACGAATAGGAAGATATCCGGCGTTTATCAGCAATGTTGTGAATGAGTTTTAGTTCATGTGAAAAATGCACAGTTATATGTATTATGGTTATAAAATGTCAATATATTACAAATTTTTGATACACTGATTACAAATTTGTCAGAAACAATTTGCTTTTCTTCGTTGTTTAGGAATTACGTTTGTTGTTTCTAATTTCGTATAGCTTTCCTTGTGTATAGTTAACTACCAAATAATAAGAATTCTTATCTAAATACACAGATTCATATGATATATAGGATAAGAAATTCCAGACGCGATGATGAGCCGTATAAACAAGTAATACAGGTGCTGTGCGTTATATATGTATGTTATATAGATAATTAGTGTGTTTATATAAATTTAATAAAGAGTCTATATCGATTAAGTAGTCAATAACATTTCACTACGTTTCCCGTTATAATATAAATGCCAACATAATTTGCTTCTGCCGATACATAATAAATGTTTGTGTTCACATTCACCAAAGCCTTTGTGTCTTTTCCATCTCAAAAACTGACAACATTCATTAGATATCCAAATACGTCCAAATATAATAATTTATACAAAAGGTATTTTCTGTCATCACACCGTTCCCCGTCTATTTAGGATAATTGGAATTACAAAATCAATAACATCGCGAATCCTCTCCCTCGCTTATGAAGCCCTTTGTGATATTGATTTGTCTATTAAAATTTTACGACATCAATCAAAAAATGCCAAGCGTATTATTTTTTCAATTGGCGAGTACCCTATTACTATAATAAAGCCAGACTGGCTAATTGAGCGAAAGCCACTATCCACAATTATAAGGGTGGATTGTTATTTTCGTATAATTATACAATTAGGTATAAATAATTGAGGCCTTTTAATAAATGACGATCGCTAAGAAAATCGACCACAATCGAGCCATCAATCTTAATCAATACTTTCATACACGCTCTTGTGGTGTATTATTTAGAGGAACCTATTTTAGAAAACGTATTATAGGATCTTTTAATGGATTTATTACCGTGTCGGCTGATGCTTACTAGAAATTGTAAACATGTGTAGAACCGATAATTGCCAGGTTAAATTTTGGTTTCTCACGCAATGTAAATTTGAATACAGTTGAAAGAATATGCATGTACACTTTGTCTCGTATTACATTGTATTGATAGCAGTGGTTTATTCATATTACTTTTGGATGTAAGTCCTTTATTAACTTACTTATTTAGATGTTTATTTAATTGCGGCATTTATGCAGATTTCGCAAAAATTGAATGTTGAATGCGTGCACACCCACAATTTGCGTAACTATACGATTATTGCTACCCGCTCTGTCTTTTAGTTCTTTTTTGTAAGTACTCATTTCTATCACACAGAATGGCTACGGTAGCATGATGAATGATATGAAAATAAAATTATGGCAGCCATCTTTGCTAATAGGGCAAGTTTATCCTTGCCGTGTGTCTAGATACGTAGTATAGTTTACCTCTGTTTCCTTTGTCTAGCCTATTTAGTCTTTCAAGACATCCCCAAACTAATTTTGACCTGACATTGTTCTAACTCACAATCAGTGCTATTATGCACATCTTACAATTACATTTATCTCTACTTGAATGACGCTAAGATATGTTTTCATTGATTCCGAGTATTTGGTTTTAGGCTTGATTGCTCTCGCACCAGATCTTTTATCCGTTTTGGAGCCATCCGTATACCATTTAATGGTATTTGCTTTTCGAAGATAGTGGAGGATTATCCTTTCATTCCCGCTTGTTGCTTAGTCTGGTAATTCTGAACGAACGATTCTGAGCGATGGACAAAAAATTATCGTTTGGTAGAAAAATTGCAACTATTTGGGTAATTTGCTGTAGCAATTTTATATTCAGCCAATGCCACAAGTATTCCAAACATAATAATTTGCTAAATGAAACTCACACATCTATCCGTTAATAATTTATTTAAAGTGTAAGTACGATTTACGACATTAATCCTTACAAATATTAACACTAGTTAGTCATCAATATAATAAGTCAGAGATATACTAGGTACAGTTTAAAAGCTTTAGGGCACCTAATATGTATACTACCCGCCAAATGTTCGAAGCTATCGATGGTTAGATTATGATCTAATTGTAAGGTGCAAAATATTCCTACCTATAGTTTCATTATTCTGAAGCAGGATGTCCATGAAGCAGACCATTAAACAAATATTTAATTCTTAAGACAAAAACTAGTAATCAGCTATTAACTAAAAGGGCATCTAATCTAGTCTTTTACCTACAGAAATATTAAACTCTACAAAATCCCGCCAGATGCATTTAATTTGTGCAGTGCATTAGTAAGTCTTCTCATAAACAATATATCAAACGCGTTTCTACCATAAATCAAAACGAAAAAAAATCGTTGGCGCGCTTTATCCTTTACGAAAAATCCTACGCTTATCAGACGAAAGGATGTTATTCTGTAGCAGTAATACATGCTGTCTCCAAGTGAGAGCATAATTTAAGCTATTAATAAAAACTTTTATATTTCCCGTTTAATTTGTTTGTTTACAGAGTGTTTAAAAGCGAAGTGTTGAAGTGATATAATAATTCTTAAAATAAATAGATAGCTTCACCATACGTGCGTTTGAGTGTTGAGTGAATTAACAAAAAAACACGAAAGACGCGTTAAACTAGTACCTACTTCTTATGTAATATGGTGCTACAAGGGAAGTTTCTTTGTTACATTGGTAAAGTTGTACTATTTTTGATGTACTTCAAACACATATACAGTGTGGTCATAAAGTTTGGAACCAAGCTTATAACCGCATTATTTTACATTTTTAGAAAAAACGCTCGGACAGGTAAATTTTGTTTTTTAAAACGCCATTTGACATACATTTTTTTTCTATGACGTCATTGGTTTTTGGAGTGATGACGTCATCAAC
>SMLS01072835.1:0-47786 GCA_004785975.1 Popillia japonica
AACTTTTCGTGGCATTATTGTTGCAGGCAATACTAACTTACACTGATGAAGGAGAACGATGCACCTACTCCCTAAAGGCAAATACCATTAAATGTACGGATTCGGACCAAGAATCAAATACTCAGAGCCAATGGGAACTTACGCCAGCGTCTTCTAGGCAGAGATCAATGCTATTTTGGAAGATGGATGGATGGTGCTGGATTCTAACGCATTAGATCAAAATTAGTCTGGGAATGCTTAGAGAAATTAAACGATCCAGGCAGAGAGAACAGAGTTGCATTTTGCTGGGTACCACGATACACTAGAATTAGTGGCAACGAGAAAACTAATTTATTACTAAAGAAAGCCGCCACAACATCATTTGTGGAACCGGAACCATATTGCGGAATAGGGACGAGCACCTATGAAGGAGAAGTCAAAGACCGAAAACTCAGAGCAATCCTCTGGGAAAATCTTCCTGGTCTGAGGCATGTCAAGATATGCCAAGCCATCAACGAATCAGTGCCTACAGTTCGCATGCAATTCATGGTATAAGTGTAATACATTATACTATATATCATAATACATATTACTCTAACATTCGAGTGCGATTTAAAATGAAACAGTTTCAAATATTCAGTTACTTCTGACGTGGCAAAGATTTCCTGTAGGATTACTATTTCATATCCCTCCCGGCAATATTTCGAATTCTATTAAAATTTAAGACACGAATTGTATACCCCAGTCTCTGTTTATCATAATAGTCAATTATTAAGCACAACATGCTATTACCTATGTACTCCATTTATGTTTAATTCAGTGATATATCCATATTTCAGCGTTAAGTGTAATAAATCTGAATCGAAGCTGCCACATGAATGTATGTACAACTCCTTGCGACAATCGCAATCGGTGTTCCTTGTGACGTATACATACTCAACTATAAATAGGCCAATACTACCGCAACCTAACTGAGTGATAGATATATCCGACTAGTATAAGTAATATATGAATACGCATATAACATGGATTTCGACAATGGAACAAAACCGACGATTTGATTTGTGTCTATCGATTACCTATTCCGAATTTTTCATGCATTAACCCCATTTTGTACGATTGGTACTCGTACAACGGTAACAGTGTAAAAATGATTCAGGAATGATTAATGAGTTTACATTTTATATATATTGTGTATTGCGCTTTTGTTCGAAAATAGAGTCAATATAGACACAATAGTCTAGATGTGTACTGATTTCTGTCAAATTTGATAAATTAATGGAAATATTGGCGGTTTAAAAGCGGGGTTTTATTGAAGTCGCAGTAAAGGCTTTCAATTATTTATATATGTTTTAAAGTACATTTCAATATTTGTTTCGTTCTAAATATGTTTTAAAATTGTGTGGTCTCGTAATGTTTATTGATTCGTCATTATATTTAATGGATTACTGTTTATCACAAGACTAACCGCCTCATTATTATACAGTACATTATTATACAGTAGAGACACGAAATAATTTTTATTCGATAGAGTATTCAAAAACGATCAAATTATGTCTCTTGTAAAATTTTATTATTTTTACTCCTTTACGAGAAAAACGAAAAAAAGGCTTATGGTCGTGCGTTCGAAAAAAACAAAGAATAATCCAGTCGCCTATGAGTTTCGCATGGCTAAATAATAATAGTGTCATATCTAAAATACGGGAACTATCATTAGTGTTCAAAAGTTTCTTAAATGCTCTAATAATAATTTAGAAAGCTTAACTTTTCGTGGTTTATCGTGGCCTTACAATACACCAATGCAGAATATACCGATATGCTACTGGTATTTGGATTTTGCGAAGAAATTACTCGAGAATGTGTTAGGGTGTATTCTGTAAAGTTGCCAAATCTTCGAATACCAAGTCACCCAACGTTTGCTGCCGTTGAGCGACGCACAGTGGGGTATTTGCCCGATCTAGCTGGCCAAAAGTCGATTTTAAAAATTTTACAATTTGCATTTTTGAGGCAGGTAGGGGGGTTGATAAGACCTACCTACACCTAATTAACCCTCTCCCCCACTCTCCCTGGCGTGTACTTAAGCTCACGAGCCTTCCGAATCAACCCAATTGCTCTTTGCAAATTTTTATGATTTACCGCGATTATTTCTATAGTGTTTGTTTAGTGGTAAATAGTGCTTGCAGTGAACATTTTTATATACTAATGGATCCTACTCAAGCAGGTAAGTGTATGTTCATATTTCACAGTCCCAGATTTTCGAAATTGTCTTTCGAATTTTGATAAGATGTATTTCCAAGTATTTTTTTTCAATTTCTGAAAACATTAAGCTTTTTGGAATATACGCGGGTGAGTCCCGGCCTTAAATTATTTTCGGATGGAAAGTTAACTATCTCCGCTAAGTTGTAGTGTAAAAATCAGCTGCCCCTTTTTGAAATATACTCATTTTAGCCCGGGAGAACGCCCGCCGTTTACATGCGATTTCCTACATGTATATCACCTCTGCTAGCGACTTCTCTTGAGTTAAGAATAGGATTCTTACTCCAATTTTTTTCCTTGTTATTTAATTATTAATTATTTTGTTTAAGGGGCGTCAGGAGTGAAAATACTAACTCGTGAAGAGTTATTTAACGTAATGCAAGAGCAGGATTTTCCAAATATAAACAAAAAATTACAATTTCTTGAAAATTACCTTGTGAGCTATGATGATTATGAAGAGAACGAAATCAATGAAATAAAGTAGAAATTGTCATACATAAAATCCGAATTTAAAAGAAGGTGGACTTTGGCAAATAAGACGGTAAGCAGATTTCGAGCGAGGGCGAGGCATCTTCTGTTGAAGAAGTGGATTCTGATTGATTTTAAAATTCTTATTGTTGTTGACGATAATCTAACTAATTAGTAGGATAATGGGCATATTTATTTATTATTGTTGAATGTATTATGTTTTGTTGAGAGCTACCTAAGTAATTAGTAGGATTATAGTAATATTTGTTTATTATTGTTGAATGTATTATGTTTTCTTAACAACTATTAGGTAATTAGTAGGATTATAGTAATATTTGTTTATTATTATTGACTGTATTATGTTTTGTTGACAACTACTAGGTAATTAGTAGGATTATTGTAATATTTCTTTATTATTGTTGACTAGATTATATTTTGTTGACTATGAAGTACTTGACAGATTAATTTTTTATCAAAAAATACTTTTCGTGTTACTTAGTATGCAATTTTATTAATTTCTCAGTATGTTCCGATGCGTTAAACAGCCGCTATACTTTTGGCCAGCTAGATCGGGCAAATATCCCACTGTGCGACGTCTTCGGGAGACCGGTCGGTTTGCTCCTGCAACCGCTGATTATGGAAGACAGTGTTTTGTAAGAGTTCCTGAAGTTGAAGAAGATCCAGAAATAAGTACTAGACGAATAGGTAGGGAAGTAGTAGTATGTAAAGATGTCGTTCACGCAGTAATTAGTAACAGTTGCTATATGCATACCATAAAATAACAGTTCAAGATCTTTTAGAACATGATCCCGAAATGCGCCTGGGTTTTTGTCGCTTTGTTAATGGGCAAAGAGAAGCAGATTTACTCTTTGGCAACACTATTTTGTTTACGGATGAAGCTAGTTTCACAAGAAACTGGGTAACTAATTTCCATAACGAACACGTTAATGCAGTTGAAAATCGATATGCCATAGATAAATCATTTTCAACATAAATTTAAACTTAATGTGTGGATTGGAATAATTGGCAATTTTATTGTTGGTCCTGTTATTCTTCCACAAAGATTAACGGGAGACATCTTGCAATTTTTACAAAATACATTGCCAGATTTGTTAAACGATTTACCAGTACAGCTTCAGAGAGATTTGTGGTACATGCTCGATAGAGCTCCACCACATTTTTGAGTAGATTGTTCGAAACTACCTATAGTACATTAAGTATATCCAAACAAATGGATAGGTAGAGGTAACGACGCTCCTGTAAATTGGCCACCATGTTCTCCAGACTTAACTCCGCTGATTTTTTGTATGGGGACATCTTAAGTCCGTGCTTTACAAGACACCTGTGGCTAATAAAGCATAACTATGGCAACGTATTCAACATGCAATAAATGATCTTAGAGCTGATGGAGAAATTTTGCAAAGAGTACAGTTTAATTTCTTTTGTCGTATAAATCTTTGTATGCGTGTAACTGGAGAACACTTTCAACAATTTTTGTGACATATTCATTATTTGTGTTCATGTTTCAGTTATTTAACTGTTTTAATAATTTTTGTGTATAATAACCTAATACGAATTATTAAAATACAAATTTCGCAAAAACCGTTAGAGTAATCAATTCTTATAAAGAGTGCCGTTTTGTAGTAAATAAGTTACCTAGAATCTCCGAAACCGTGAGCTTTTACTAAGCCTATTCGTTTACCTGTAGTCTTTATTTGAGCAGTAGATTTAGCTTTGCAAAATTTGTTTATTTCTGACAGAAATCATAGGCGACTGGATTACTTTTTGCTTTTTTCGAACCCACGACCATAAGCACTTTTTTCGTTTTTCTCAAAAACGAATAAAAATAAGAAAATTTTACAAGAAATGTAATTTGATCGCTTTTGAATACTCTATCGAATAAAAACTATTTCGTGTCTCTAGTATAGAGAGCAAAAAAAATTATGTTAATTTTCTTAATGGTTATGCGTGTTTCATTCATTTCCGATATTGGTATTTTCTTGAAATTTTCTCAAAACATTCGCCCAATAATACTAACTGACCATGCCAAATCTTATTAAAATCGCATAAGCGGTTTTGAATTTATAATAAAAAATTGATTCAAAATTTTAACTTCAAGGCCACATAGCGCCCAAACTAAGCAACTTTGGACTAAGGTAAGTTTATCGCCTTATTTTGGTATACGGAATATGTGGTAGGCGTGTGTAAAGACCTTTTACAGACACCTTATAGTATGTTTTGACAATGAGCTCGAATTAGAAATTATACCTCACTGATATGGAACCCTTGCACTAAACGGCATCTCATTTAATTTAGTTTTCTAATTTTATTTGTTGATCTAACAATTTTTAATGCATTACATATACAATTAATTGATGTATGTGTTTTTGATATGTCATGGTATTAGTGTATTGTGAAGCATAAACTGAATACTGACCCAACGATAGCGCCATCTGAAGATTTTTAGTAGTACTAGACACACAGTCTTACTCCGACGCCGTCAGATATCGCTACAGTTCATGAAGTAACTTGAGAAGTGTCAGTTTCTTTAATTCAGTTATGAAGATATTTGGCTACTACCAGATTTTGACAGCAAATCGAATAATTCATTACTCTAGATCAAACTGGTCAATTTTCTACACCATTTATTGTTTATTCCGAGGCAATGCTTTGCTTACGTGGTTTCATTCGGGAAGATCGATAGAAGTTGTAAATGGTTAAATGGGAGTAAATAAGCTATGAGACAACGGGCTCAGTTTCTTAAAAGTGAGCCCGTTCTCTCATAGCTTATCTACTCCTATTTAATCATTTACAGCTTCTATTGATCTTCTCTCGGGGCTAAAACCACCGTTTAAGGCAATTTGCGTCGGTGGATAAAACGAGCTAAACTATTGTCAAAACAAGGTCTAAACCAGGTAAGCTGTTGCCAAAACCAGGTCTAAACGAAGTAAGCTGTTGCTTAATCCAGGTAAGCTGTTGCCAACACACCTGTAATTGGCATCTATCGCCGGCGAAAGCAGCTACGTTTTGTCCACAGACACCTATCGAAACTAAAATTGGCAAATGCCGTCGAATGGGGATTTTAGACCCCTTCGTCAAATGCCATAAGAAAGTAAGCCTATTCTCTCATAGCTTATCTACTAGGTCTACTAATATTTCAGGAATACGTGATAGCAAGTGGTGGGTATGCCGTTTGTGTCTAAATCATTTTTTTAATTAAGCAATGTTGAATGTATAAGTTCGAGTATCGCAGTCTTAGTGTGTGATAATTTAGTAACAGGATCTTTCAGTAAGTATGTCAAACAAACAATCCTGCAAACCATTGGCAGTATTGGTAATCAGTTTCTGTTGTCGGACCTCACCAGCGGGTGTCATAATGCCTGTAGTTCCCTTTCTGGTATCTATTGAGGAATTTCTGTATATCACCTATTATTGGAACATTTTTTATCTGTCCAAGCACTTGTCTCATACCATGGTGAGGCTAGAGAAGGCTGAAGAACATGGTTCTCTGTGACAGGATTGAGTTTTCTGCTTCTTTATATCGTGCAATCATAAAAGGGATTTAGAGTTTTAAAATCTCCATATTGAAATAAAGCTGGAGTAGAGCAAAAAGTACAAGAGAAGAAAATAAGACATAAAAATTAATAATTCCAGCTTCCCAAATCCTAAACCAAGATTGAATTTGGCAGTGCGAGATCTAATTATTTATTAGAAATGTAATCCATGCCAAGTGACCTGTTTCCAAGCCTATGCAGCACTTTTTGCGACTAGCTTCAAGCTTTGGACGAATATACTGTTGTACCCTTTATACATATTTGCATTCAAGTGGATGCTTAGAGGCTATATTAAAAATAAATTTTCTCTAATAAGCTTTCAGATTGTAGGTGTACTCACTCTCTCTCCCTCCACTATCAGAAATAGTTTGAACAATTCCATATTAGATTTGCGCAAATTTTTCTTTTTTTGTATGCTTCAAGCGACCACCAAACAGTAATATAGTTTGAGCAATGTTTCTTCAATGACCTACATGTACTGTCTTGACATCCCAGGAGTGACTCTCGCTAACACCTCTGGGTATCCTCCTAACTAGAATAGTAATATATCACTGAAGAAATGCTGTTTGGGGACTGGGTTACTTTGAACCGATTAAAAACAAATTATAGTCGACTTGGAAATATGCTGGATAGATAGGGGCCCAACCCGACGGCAGAGAAGCAAAGGATACAGCACATCATTCAAGAATCCCCAAAGAGGGCTTACTTGGCAATCCCAAAAACTCTTTGTCCTTGAATTTGATTATGACTACAATAAAGCACGAGAGCGTAAACTGTTTACTGCTATCTTCATTTAAGCATTTGTCTGATGTAACAAATTGGCTGCAATAGTCTTGCAAGTGTAAGGTTTTCGGCAGCTCATACCCATCCATGTAATTATTTTGAAAAATATATTCTATTTTGTTTTTGTTAGCAGGCATCCAACATTTCCACTTTGCTTTTATGGAAATGAGTATTTTGGCTCGAATTGTATTCTTGGAAACTTTAGCTTTCAGGTGAAAACGCCCAATATCACATTTCACTCCATTGTTTTGCGAATCTGGCTAAAATGAAGAAAAAGATTAAGTACACTGCAGATGTTTTGGTCTCGAGTTATGCAATATATAATGAATACCATACGTGTTGCCTGCTGGGCAACATTGAAATGCTTGTATGCTGGAAGATTGGATAAAAATAATACTAGAGTGTTTCATTGGTAGCGAGACCAAATTTTTTGGCAGCTCTCTAATGAGCTTATAACCGCCCATAGGTCATCTCATACGTGCTTGATGGCCAGGTCAGCATCAGTACGTATGCATATGGTTACCTGAAGCTGCAGCTTTCTTTACTTAACATATCCCTCCCGTCACTCTCAATGGTTTCAAAATTATTTCACTTTTTAATTAAGAAATTGTATTCCAAAAAAGTCAGTATTCACTACAAAAAAAATGTTTTCATACTAGACATTCATCGAATTAATGCTAGCGAATTTGCAATCCTCTAAGACCCCATTAAAATATTCTCGCGGTAAAATTCTTCCCACGACCCGAAGAATATAGACTCAAATAATAGATAATTCCCCGCAAATCCTTCAAATTCAAACATTTCAAGGAATTGTCGCAGTTCGAAGTTCTCGTTTCTTTTCTGGCTGGCACACGTTCTAATGCTAGCCTCTCTGTTAACTGAATCCTACTTCCATAATGTATCAAACCCGCCCGTCTCGCGGAGAACGAGCTGTTTGACAAGGAGGAGATAGCTGGAGACTCGAAGACCCGTCAAACCTTAATACGTTGAGTAAATATTAATACAGAACGGCAATATTTATTTTGCATTTAAAAATAAGAATGTAAATTGTCGGATGAAGCGCTGCAAAGTATATATAAGTGTTTATTTTGTACGCTTCGCTGGGAGAAGAATGGATAATTTGGTGGAGGGCACGCTTTTTCAAAATTGGCAAGGGTATCTATGTATGTGGATGTATCATGTAAATGTTTGATCTACGAAAATTGGAATTTATTGTACTGGCCATGTTATCTTAATAAAATGCTGCTACATACACAATATATGAATGATTAAGTTTTTGTGAAGATTAATTAATGAAGATAACATACAACTAAATATATTTCAGCAAATTCCAAACTAAAACATTTCATTTTACATTTATTTCAGGATGTATCCATCTACCCGGTTTTGACAGAACTCACTTCTCATAAAACGTATATTCAAATATGTTAGAAACACTTACGCACGTCCTTTTCATCCAGATGTCTCTATACATATATCTCCCGGTTGTTAGATTCCCAGGAAGGCAGCATCCTACAGAGGCAGAGATCTCCCGACGTGTAACATTTTACATACGCGCTGCGAGTATAGGTTGAGTTGAAAGGTCGCGCGTAAATTGTAAACAAATGTAACAAATAAAAGCCGGCAGAGCAAAAAAAAACTGACGTTTCCTTATCACTTCCGACAAAACGGGGAAACTGTGAAATTCAGAACCAGACCCTTCCAGCAGCGGACAGACTCAATCTTTCTGTCGCCTTTTTTTTCCCTTTAGTTTCGTATTTTGTGCTTTCTCGCATCGGAATGTTTTTTTTTTTGCTTCAAATATGAAATTCGCGGATTTTATTTTGCGCAACGTTTCTCGTATGCAGCAATTCTAACGTACGGAGAAACGTAAGATGTCTAAGGAATTTTCTTATTTAGAAAGGGATAAACGCATGTCTGCCTATAGGATTTTTCTAATTTAATTGCATTTATTTAAAAGAAATTGAATTACAAAAATATTGGCACCTGTTATCTCTTCATGCAGATAGAACTTGCTGAAACGTGGTCATAATTCCAAGAAGTTCCCAGTCAGAGAAGAAGCCATAGCCCAAGACCTCAGTGATGCTTGCAGATTTTAAAGTATTATCGTAGATACCCAATGATCCAGTACTGCAATCTATGTGTCGAAATAGCTGTCCGGAAGAATGTCAAATTAGTACTGGAATTACCAAAATTTAAACTCAGATCAATGAAAATCGAGGAATATGTGGAGAAAAGAGTGGGTTGAGTGGGTCTCCCCTATTTAAATTATTAAGATTGACAAATTTTTGTAAAAAATTAACTTCTGGCAAATTAATTTGGAAGTCATAGAAACAAACATCTCAAGATCTGAACCACAGACTCTATAATCTAGACCCACACTAGATTACAAATGATACCAAATGCAAGCCCGGCACCAAAAATAACTCCATAATTTTGTTATAAACAACCTCTCTTGGCGGATTCTCGCGCTTCAAGGACTTCCTACCTGGTGGGTGTAAAGGAAATCTAAGTTCCGATGACGCAGTTTTTGAAAATTTTATAATCCCGCAAATTTGATTTTCTCAAACAGGATTCAGGCCTGGAACATCTTGCATACCAACTGTCCCATTTATGGATATGCACATGTTAGAAATGATTTAGAACTTTTGAGGAAATGACCGCTTCTTAAATAAATCCAAAATTTTATCATTTTATACAAAAGGTGACGAAAACGAGTAAGAAGAGTCAGTAATCATTGACCACTAACCAGAATATTGTTTACTATTAAAGATTCTGGCAACAAATTTAAAGAAAAAAGATTGCCTAAAGGAGACATTTATGCTCGAGCTATAGTAGAAAAGCTAAGAAAGCTCTGATTTAATTTTCCTACAAAAAATATAAAGATTTGGTGCAATAAGTCAAGTTTCACTAGTGCAGATAAACTCAAAAGAGTTTAGCGAATCGTGCTCTGGTTTTGAACTGATTTGGAACCGGTTTTGAAAGTGCCTTAATTGGTGGGAATTCGTTCTGAGCACATCTCCGCTGGTAGAGACCTAAATTTCAGAACTAGCTTAGCTTGTCATGGTCTGGCTTCCCAGATATGTACATACATAGTTTATCAGGTTAAAATCCATTTTTGAAAGGAATTTAGTTGAAAGGCTGATTTTTCAGTTGTTTAAAAGCTGATTTTAAGTCGGCTTTAAAAAAAAGCCTCTTTGGTTGAGGATTTGTTCTTAAACCAGTTGAAATCGTTAAAGTCTGGTTTGGAAAATAGTTTAACTGTTGGGAATTGGTTCAGTTGATGGAGGGTTGAGTTTTTAATCAGCCTATTATTTATCTCGACAATATTTGTATATTACTTTTAAATAGTACCACAGTCTTTAAAATATGAAATTTTCAATATTCTCAAACAAAAATAATTTTAAAAGGAATACAGATAGCTCTGGTTAGGACATGGGGTATTGATGGGGGAAAAATTAATTACAAAAAATAAGCTACACCAATTCTATTTACAACACCAAGAGGGAAGCTTTAGATCGTTCATTAACAGGAAGGACAGCAGCTGAGAGGTTGAGTCTTTGCAAGGTATTCACAATATTTTGGCATGAAGAATAGAACTGACGCGGTTTACTGATAGGAGGTGTAGTAGACGACGTCGTACAACAAGTGAATTCAGTCAAGGATGTAAAGGGTCCTTCATTAAGCGCTTCCTGTTATATTATTATTATGATTATTATTATTGAATTTAAATCAAACAAGGTGGGTGTGAGATACTCGTATGAAAGGCCTATCGATGCCATTATGTATGGAATATAAGATTGGGCAAATGTCTGCAGCGGTTTCGCTGGGTGACGCGCAACCGGAATGTCCAATTTTCCATGACTCTTACCCATAAATCAGGCTGAATTTGGCCTTTGTTTTGAGTTATGTTGGGTTCGAGGGCCGCTGTGGTTTGTGGATTATTCGCATAGACCTGCGACTTAAGAAATCCTCACAAGAAACAGTCTAACGGGATCAAATTGCTGCCCCAAACAACGAAAACCTAATACTGAACTAATTACACAACATCGTTATTAACAAGACCAGAACCAACTGCTCTCTGGTTACCATCACCAATAAAACTTGATTTTCAGCCGAAAATTATTGGTTATGGAAAAGTGAAGCAGAACTCATACAGCTTCCCTACTAGCTATGAGAACAGTTTACAAGACAGCATGCTAACGAGGTTATTACGAAATTTAAAGCACTGGCAATCAGTATAATATCTCGAATTAGTTTTTAGCTATAGAACTGCACATATCACTCCATCACAACTTAAGGTTATGATGGCCACCACTTATTTTATTTTATGGACGGGTTCCTTCTTGCTGAGAGATATTCGTCTTCTTCATAGATTACGCAATAAAAAATGCAGGGTTCTGATTTCTCTATATATGGAGGGTCGCTGTGGTTTGTGGATCATTCGCATAGACCTGCGACTTCAGAAATCCCCACAGGAAACAATCTAACGGGGTCAACTCGCACGATTTCGGTGGACAGTTCACATTACGTCCTCGTGAAATAATCCTCCCCCAAAATCGCTCCTGCAGAATGTCCAATGTGGCATGAGCTGTATGACACATAGCGCCGTCCTGTTGAAACCACATGTTATTGATGTCCATATCATCCAATTCAGGCCAAAAGAAGTTGGTAATCATCGCACTATAGCGCTCGCTAGGTTGGCAGTGAAAGAAGCTAAGCTGGTGGGTGGCTTGTTATAACTGACAGATATCTGGTTTTAGCTGGTCTCAAAATCAAACCTCTACCAGCTAAACTGATTTCAAAACATACCCACAATAAGCTCAGTTGCGCTCAAAGCTAACTAACTCACCTACTACAACTGAGCTACTTTCAGAATTAGCCTTTAGTTAGTTAAACTAGTTTAAAAGCTAGTCATTCACTCGCAGAGTGCCCTATAGCACTCGCTGTTGACAGTGATGGCCTGACCAACGCTGTTGTGAAAGAGATATGGACCGATGACGCCGCCAATCCAAACTTCACACCAAACAGTGACTCTATCGGGATGTATTGGACGCTCTTGGATCTCATGTGGATTGGTATCGTCCCAAATTCGACAATATTGTTTGTTGACGTACCCAGGCATCCAAAAATGGACYCCRTCGCTGAAGCTGATTTTTTGCTGAAACCTAGGATCAGTTTCCAACTGCKCCAGCGCCCAATCAGCGAACACGCGTCGTTGTCWATGGTCATTTACCTTCAGCTTCTGTGTCAGTTGAATTTTGTATGGGTGTTGGTCCATRTCAAGTCGTGGTCTGCGAAAGATAAGTTCMTGTGAGCAGCGCGAAATCGACTACCTCGAATTTTCCTGCATACTCGCACGGACATCGGCCATGTTTTTGGCAAATCTTGCGTTCCTGAACCAGTAGCTTCTAATTTATCCACTGCGAATAGTCCTCTCGGTAGGACGATTACGACGACCGCAAAATAGTTTAAAAGCTAGTCATGCACTCGCAGAGTCCCTATAGCACTCGCTGTTGACAGTGATGGCCTGACCAACGCTGTTGTGAAAGAGATATGGACCGATGACGCGGCCAATCCAAACTTCACACTAAACAGTAACTCTATCGGGATGTATTGGACGCTCTTGGATCTCATGTCGATTGGTATCGTCCTAAATTCGACAATATTATTTTTGACGTACCCATTCATTCGCCCAATCAAGGAACACAAGTCGTTGTTTTATGGTCATTTACCTTCAGTTTCTGTGTCAATTGAATTTTGTACGGGTGTACGTCATTGTCGCCAAGTCGTGGTCTGCGAAAGGATTTGCTTAGCATTGATTAGTGTGGTTCCAAACGTGTTTATCTGGTCAGAAATTAGTTTTTAAGCAACTTATCCGATGAGGGGCACGTTTGCACTTGTTTGGGAGCTAATTTTAAGTTGGTTATGAAGGCAGTCTAGCTTGTTAAGGAGTGTTTTTTAAAAAAAATCGATTGTTAAAGGTTGGTGGTGAAAGAAGCTATAACAAACCAGCCACCAGGGTTTATTATAGCTAACAGATAGCTGGTTTTAGCCGCTTTCAAAATGGAACCTGTACCAGATAAGCTGATTTCAAAATATGCCCACAACAAGCTTAGCTGCTTTGAAAGCGAGCTTCCTCACTTGCTACAACTGAGCTAGATTGAAAATCAGCCTTCAGCTAGATAAACTTATTTAAAAACTAGTCACCCACTCGCAGAGTTGCTTTCACCAGCATTCCTCAAGCAGCCACAACCAACGAAAAGCTAAATCTGAACTAATTGAACAAGTTTCAAAAAAGTTCATACAACATAGTTATTAAACAGGCCACAACCAACTAAATTGCTCTCTGGTTAGCATCACCAGTAAAACTTAATTTTCAACCAAATATTATTGCTTATGGAAAAATGAAGCAGAACTCATATAGCTCCCCTAACAGCTATAAGAACAGTTTAAAAGGCAGCATGCAAACGAGGTTATTACGAAATTTCAAGCACTGGCAATGAGTACAATATTTTTTACTAGTTTTTAACTAGAGAACTGCATATATCACTCCATCACAATTTAAGGTTATGATGGCCACCACTTATTTTATTTATTGGACGGGTTCCTTCTTGCTGAGAGACATTCTTCTTCATCATAGATCTCCCAATAGAAAATGCAGGGTTTTGATTTCTCTATATACATACATAGTTGTCATAATGGTGCTATGTACACTCGTGGACAAGTCTATTCTCAGTAACTGGTGCTCACACTGAAGTAGGAGCATGGGAGACTAACAACAGATTTGCCTACGACTACACACCCCAAAATAAAGAAGCAAAATGCATTAGAAAGAGAATTACTCGTTCCTATATATCCCTCATACTACGTCAATTTACAAAATATTAGCGATTTTGGGAATTTCCTTAAATTATTTTATTTTTTCCATAAATTGTAATAAACGACGTAAGTATAACGTAGTATTCCACTTACGTAGTTTGCAATTGCGCTATACGTTACTATACACCGAGCATTATCTTTAGAACTCGACAACACACCATTAGAAGCACTAACTTGGAAATACCTCAACTTCCATTAAAATTAAGCGCCTGCGTTGTCGGTTGTCTCACCGACGTTAAATCGCCGTTTTTATCCGTTTGTGTATCTGCACTTTTAGCGAAGACGAAATGCAGTTTCGCACGAGTTAGAGCAGTTGTTAACATCTTAATGCGTTCCCGGTTATATTATCTTCAGCGATTAGCAGGCTTACCAACTGAAAATAAAAGCGATATTGCAGCACCGTTGCATTATTGCCATCACCGCAGAGCGACTATTCCACCGTGTTCACGCAAAATTACAAAATCCTTCAGTGAGTATTATTACCTGAAATTAACTTGGTTATTCGGTTGTTAAACCGCTGTAATGTTGCAGTTTCCAGCTAATTCGGAATTGCTTTCGCCCTGCTAATGCACTTAACGTTGGAATTGTAGGTTTAATTTTAAAAAATATACGATTCGCTGCGAATGAATGTGGTTTATAACCAGTAAGAAACATCTGTAGACGTATCAGGTAAATGAGATTGCTTTAGAGGGAAACTTTAGGAGTTGTGCTTAGTTTGTTATTAGTATTTAATCGGGTTTAGTGCTAGAAAATGTTGTGAAACGGTTACAAAGTTATATCCTCGCTGTTGGCAATATAATTGAGGCAAACTTTACGAATAAGTCAACACCGGAAGAAACCATGAACAAAAAAATGAACAATTTCTCTCGTAGCCTTGCTTCTTCGTAAAGGACACGCAAGATTCTTGCGTGATAATATATGTGATTGTTTGTGACTTTTTGAAGTCAGTGTGTGAACCTTCCACCAAACTAATAAGTACCAAGTTCTCTGAGGAGCTTCCAAGGAGTTGCAGTTGTTTTCAAAATTTGTTAAATTTGCAGTCAAATTTTTTTGATAGCAGTTGCAATCATGTCTATGATGGCAACTACAAAAATTGGCTGCATATCTAATCCGTCTGCGTATTTAGTCATGGTAGTCCTTTCACTTTAGAAGATATGTACATCTGAAGTTCAATTATTTTCGAATGCATTGGAATATGACTCATCTTTAGCAACTAAAAACTAAGATATCAATTCTGCGAAATAATTTCAATTGCCCAGTTTATGAGCAATGCTGTTTGCATCTTCCATAGTAACACAGACTAGAATCATAGACTATCATTGAATATTTGCGCTTAACGCGTAGATGGCGTTTACCATATTGACACATAGTTACCAATCACGAGAAAATTTAGTTCCTGTGTAGCCAGAAATGAAATACTAAGATGTGACAACAATGACTTCAGTTCAAAATCAGGATCAATTAAATTCCATAAAATATACCAACAGGAAGTTTAGCCGGTGGGGGCTAGTGTTTAGCTGCTTGGTTGGGTGCCAGTTCTGAAAACAACTTCATTAAGGAGAGGCTCGTTCTTTAAGCAGTTTAGCGTTTTAAGGGCTGGTTTTGCAAGTAGCTTCGCTGAGAGGAGGTTGGTTCATAAAACCAGTTTAGTGTTCTAAAGAAAGGTTTTGACAGCAGTTTTAATGAAAGCGCTTGGGCTTTAAGCCAGCCTAACTTTTAGTATGGGCTCGTTTTTTTTATTCCTTATTGCTCTCATGTCGTTTAGGCCTTCCGGCACAGTTGCACCTGTTGGAAGAAGTGTGCGTCGTGGTCGAGATTTAATGTCTCTAGTCTGGGTGCGCCTAACCTTTTTTTTACTGAGGAGGGGAAAATCTGTAATCCAGACGCCTACACAGATGTTGATCGGGGGAAGTGTCGGGTTTTACCGACTAAAAACCCCTGCTCCGGTCATCTTACACACCTCACACCGGTATCCGCTAGCTGATTACTTCGGTGCTGGCGTTGTCCATTTCTATTTGTCAATATTCCATTATTCTTTTTCCTTTCCTTCTATGATACCTCGAACTACCGTGTATGCTCTAATCCACGTGTCCTCTGCTGTTATACGGTCTGCCATCATATGCTCGGCCTTGAAAGTTTTGCCACTTTTTTCCGTGTATTCTTCTCTTACCTTATTCCATCTAGGGCATATGAAGAGACTATGTTCAGCGTCATCGGCACTCCCGCAGTACAAACAGGCATCCGTTTCTGCTCTGCGTCGCTTATATAGGTATTGACTAAAGCATCCGTGGCAAGACAAGGCCTGAGTTATGTAGTACTCCGCCTCACCATATGGCCGATCTATCCAAGATTTTACGGATGGGATGAGTCTGCAGGTCCAACGTCCATAGGTCCCATTCACCCACTATATATACTATCCTGCTTCCTTCTTGTTTTCGCCCTTGTACCTATCTCTTCTCTCTTTTACCAATAGGTCTATGGGTGGTGTACCAGCTATGGCGTTCGCAGCGTCTGAGGATATTGTTTTATAGGCACTGCAAATGCGTATGCCCATTAGCCTTTGCAGTCGGACCAGCCTGTTTAGCATCGTCTGGATTTCCGTAATTTCATGCTATATAGGAGCCGTATAAAGGATCTGAGAGAACACCACGCTTGCTATTACTCTTCGCTTTGATGAGCTTGGGCCTCCCACGTTTGGCATAAGCCTGGATAGTGCAGGCACAGTCTTCTCTGCTTTCTCCACCGTCTTCTGTATATATGTTCCGAACCTCATTTTCTTGTCAAGCCATACTCCCAGGTACTTTATGGCGTTTCCCGGTGCAACGGCTACTCCCCCGATTGTAAAGGACAACGCTGTAACTTTCCTTTTCTTTGTCAGCAGTGCTACTTCTGGTTTCTCTGGTGCAAGTTGTAGGTTCTTGCGTTGCATCCAATCGGACACTTGTACAAAGCCGTATTTGCCCTTTCCATAAGTATCGGTTCATCTTTAGCTACGACGACCATAGCTATATCCTCCGCAAAACCTACTACTTCTTTTGAAAACTCGGTCCGGAGTAATTCATCGTATAGGACGTTCGACAGTGTTGGACCCAGCACTGACCCCTGAGGGACACCACTGGTAATGGGAACAGTTTTAGACATCCCTTCTGCCTCCATTGTAATTGTTCTTGAGGACAGGTATGACGCAATTACGTTGCATAGGCTCTGGTCAATTTGCCTTTTCCTTAGTTCCTGAAGAATGATGTTCCATAAAGCGCTGTTAAAGGTATTCTTCACATCTAACGTTATGACCACACAAAGCCTTCGATATCTCCAGGAATAGTTTTAGGTTGCTCTGGCGAGGTCCTGCACTAATCCAATAGCGTCCACAGTTTGTCGACCTAATCTCCAAAGCTGACAATCGGCTGGTTCTTAAAGCAGCTTTACTTACTTTATCAAAGGCCGATTTTGAAAGCAGCTTAGCTATCATGGGGGTACTTTTAAAATTTTCTTTTGTGAGGGTGAACCTGTTTTTAAAATAGCTTTGTTCCGGCTATTAGGGGCTGGTTTTAAAAGCAGTCTACCTGTTGCAAAGGTAGTTTTGACTGTAGCTTAACTAAGCTAGATCTGATTCTTAAAACAGCTTAGGTTGTTAAAAGCTAAATTTGAAAGCAGTTTGTTGCTGATGGAGGACTCGTTTTGACCTGATTGGGACATGATTTTCAACCTGGTTCTGAAAGGTACTTTGTTGCTGTACTTGTGCTGTTGGAGGACTGGTTGTAAAAGTATCTTAGCATATCAGTGAAATGGTTGGCTCTTAAAGGAGCTTTTCTTGCTGGAACTAATTTTGAATAATATTGTGTTTTTAAAACCAGCCACCCCCAGGAATGTCTTTATAACATGTGCAACTGTCTTGTCGTGTCATAGGCCCATAATGATTTGGAATACGTATTGTAAAAAGTGAAAAGATTATACAGGTGCAATTTCATTGTAAACATTTTTTAGCTAATGCACTCATTTTTACTCAGAATTCTTTAGACATCTTTTGAATCTATTTACGGTGTTTCTTCCAAATGCTGTAAAAATGTATTTATAGAATGGAGGTTTAGAAAAATACAATAGAACTAAAATAAAATGCCGGAAAAAAAGAAATCACACACATACAAAAAAGAATCTAATTGATATCGACATATGTAAGCATCAAATTACCAATTTATCAAATTCTATTTCCCTTCCCAATATTCTGGGTGGGTTGAATCATTTTTCAAACAGGACGTCATGTAATACATCGCAACTACTACTTAAATAGCAAGGGGCGATGAAACACTGCACTAATGACGATTGTATGCGACCGTACAGATGTTTCAATGTCGCAGAGGTAATTTAAAAATGCAGTAGTATATGCACATGGGGTTAGAACAAATGTCAGATGGAATTAAATTGGAGGGTCGTATTAGGGTATCCTATACATTCGAAGTTTTATTTAATTATTTTAGTTGAAGCTTTTTTGATAAATTTTTCCAATCATGTTAGGTGGTTTCTAAATAAAAATATTCGGTACATCAATTCAAATATGCCAATACGACCTTCTAGCAAATAACTATACTGAGTGACATTAGTATGTGTTACACCCAGATAGAATCATTTGGTTAACTTGATTTTTTGACAGTATGATGGTTATAATCTGTTTGGCGACCTCTGCGATTCGCAGCTTTGCGGTCGCGAGATTAGGCGAACCCAGACTAGAGACATTAACTTTCAACCAGAAACACCAGCGCACTTCTTCCAAAAGGTGCAACTTAGTCGGAAGGCCTAAATGACATGAGGGCACAATAGGCCATAGAGGAATAAAAAGAACCAACCCATACTAAAAATTAGACTGGCTTAAAGCCCAAGCTCTCTCAATAATACTACTGTCAAAACCAGTCTTTAGCAGATTCAACTGGTTTAATGAACCAACCTCCTCTCAGCGAAGCTACTTGCAAAACCAGCCCTTCAAACGCTAAACTGCTCAAAGAACTAGCCTCTCCTTCATGCTTCAAGCTGTTTTCAAAACTGACACTCAACCAAGTAGCTAAACACTAGCCCCCACCGGCTAAACTTCCTGATGGTATATTTCATGGAAGAATTGAATTGATTCTGATTTTGAACTCTGTCATTGTTGTCACATCTTAGTATTTCATTTCTGGCTACACAGGAACTAAATTATCTCGTGATTGGTATCTATTTGTCACTATGGTAAACGCAATCTACGCGTTAAACGCAAATATTCAATGATAGTCTATGTCTAGTCTGTGTTACTAAGGAAGATGCAAACAGCATTGCTCACAAACTGGACAATTGAAATTATTTCGCAGAATTGATATCTTGGTCTTTAGTTGCTAAAGATGAGTCATATTCCAATGAATTCAGATGTGGATACCTTCTAAAGTGAACGGACTACCATGACTAGCTGAGTACATTCCTGTACACGCCTAGACATAGACAAAATGAGATGGTCGATATCTGCTTGTGGCACCTCGTTTCAAGCAACTTGAACTTCTTTCATTACCTGCGCCAAAATTTGAGGAGGATGGTACAAAGAGGAGAGTCTCCCCCCATCATATCCCACACAGGTTCGATGGGGTCCAAATCCAGGGAACGGCGTAGCCACGGCAAAACATTAACGTTTGCTTCTTGGAGAAATTTTTTAGTTCGACGAGGAATATGGAGACGCGCATTGTCTTGCTGAAAAAGGACGTGTGGACGGCCATCTAGATAAGGTAGTAAACTGGTTTGTAGGAGACATCATCAACATAACGCGCAGCGGTCATACTGTCTCGAATAAACAAAAATAGTGGTCGGCTACCATGAGCAATAGCCCCCCAAAGCGATTACTCCAACACTCCTGTGCGCATTCCTCTCAAGAGCAAACCCAATATCTCGTCGCTCTCGACGCCGACGTCGTACCCTTCTACGGTCATCATGCATACCTAGACAGAATTGCGATTCGTCGCTGAAGACGACATTATACCATTCTGCTTCTCAATGCTGCCGTTCTCTGCACCAGTTCAATCGTTGACGACAGTGGTCCGCAGTCAAAGAAAGTACTAATCGTGGACGGTATGAAAAGAGTCCAAAGGCTCGAATGGGTAGCGTACGCATTAGAGCAGGTTTACCTTCTTCTCCAAACCACTGCTCAGCGATTGGACAGGTCACTCACGCACTTCGCAGAAAAGTAAAATATTTTTTTTCTCCAAAAATTTATCTACGATAAAAAGTTGTCATTCTTATCATAGCATGCTTTAAATATAGTCACTTTGCTGCCAAAAAATCTAGTTGAACATAAATTACTCCTCCTGGGTGTAACACATCTAATGTCACTGACTATATTTTGAATTAATACTAGGGAGTATATTACCTATATACGTTTGTATTTAATCTGCAGCAGTGTATGTATATAAACATTATATTGGAGTATCTACATATTTGTTTTCATCGACGGCATACAACGAAAATAAACATATCTTCCCAAAATAATGAAACCAGCCCTATTCACACACGGTAGGTATGTACTATATTATGGGGTTGTGTTTACATTTAAAACATTTGTGTTAGTTTCATCTATCTATATGTATGTACATTTGCGTTTCAGTTGTTAGTATTAGCACTTCGATCTGACGAAAACTGCATAATTATACCTACTATATAAAATTAGTTCATTGAAAATTATCAGATACGAGCAACAGTTAATGTTTATACCATTTCCGGAATCATATTCATATCAAAGTCAATATTGGTTTATTGCATGAACTGCAATATTGTTTAATAGTAATAACAATGGATATATTTACAGTGCATGCACATAAATATATTCATTTTTGCTGTTCGTAAAAATTAAATATAAATAATCTAATAAATAATTTTTGATTGGGTTCAATAATTTTATCTAAATTCTATTAGCTGCAGAATCTGTATTAAATGAACGCCAAATCATTCACGAGGTCAACAGCTAATGCTGGTTTGACTTGTGTTGTGTGAGACAATTGATTGAGGTTGTCTTGATAAGAACTCGATGATCAAAAGGATTAAAATGATCTGTAAGGTGCTAAAAATTTCGTCTAAAAATTAAAGCTAACTAAATGGGAAGAAGATATAAAGAGCTTAGTATGTTCTTGGAAGGTATTCATGCGTTCTCAGTTCCCACAGCCACAAAAAAAATTGGCAAAATTTCTGATGAATTTGAGATTTTTGCTGGAAACTGATGCTGGAATCGTGTTCCTGATGTTGTTCTCTTCAATTGTACACCTAACATTTCTTGGATAGATTGTTTTTTACGATTTAAATACTTAAGTGAACTGTGTTGGTTATACGCCAAATCGATATATGTAGTGGTAACTCTCATTTCATTGAACATGAATCTTATAATTACGTAGGTATTTTATGATATAAAAAATACAATTGTGCTTATTTTTACTAATTTACATTTCTGTTCCTTTAATTTCCAGATCGGAAATTGGATTTAAAACTACATTTGACAGCTCTTGGACATTTTCCCATTCTTCTTACTTTAATTTAAGATCTTCAATTAGTAGCGAATCTGGTGTAAATATTGAAAAATAGAAGAAGATTATCTTGTACCTAATCTTAATTACGATAACCACTGGTACCACTAATATTTGCTTAAGATTGAAGATTTGAGTCGTATATGTTGTTCTGTCAGTGGAACTAATGTGATTGTATCATATTACAAACAGTGGAGTCACAAGAAACTTCGACGACTCAGATAATTTCCGTTTCAAGGGTATTCACCGAAAAAACATTCAAAGTTTCTTTCCCAAGAAAGAAAACCAAATTATTTAGTGAGAGAGCTGAAACACTATACCTATAAACTGTGTTCCTACGAGTTCTCAGACAGAAGAAAAATGCTAAAATAGAGGCAAGCAGAAAGAGAAAGAAATCTGGACGCAACATCTAACTAGACTAAAAAGGCATATGAATATAATAATAATAATAATAATAATAATAATAATAATAATAATAATAATAAAAGTTGATTTCCAACCTACAAAAAAATCCCTACAAAAACAAACATACAAAACCATCTATCTAATTGTAGGAGGAAAACACAAGGTCTTTCGTCAAGGTGTAGTCGAAACTAATCTTGCTCTTCCCGAAAAGCCTAGATTAAACCCAAAACAAATAAATTTAAGTTATTAAGTATTTAAAGTATTATGTTTAAACCTAAAATTCTGCACCCCAAAGACAAGAGAAACATCTGTATCTAGTTATAAAGTTACAAATTTACAATGGTAATATACACTAACTTGGCATTATTAATGAAGTAGAAACAGCAATTATTAAATGGTTGTATAAACTAGTAACTAATTTGCTCACACGCACTCGAACACAAGCCCAACCTCTACGCCAACGACAACAGGTAGGACTTAAAACATGATTTGAATGAAACCACGCCAAGCAACCTGATATTCGTAGGAGTCTTATTATAGATGTGCGGTGCTTGCTAAGAGGACGATCATTGAAAAAGTGCAGGGCGATGCTCTGGAAGTGTTAATCGTCCTCTAAACCTCAAGTTTAGCGTGTGGACGTCAGTTCTGAAGGTAATTTTTTTATATAAATACGAAGAGCGTCTCTCCATAATAATTCTCTGAATCAATGTAGCACTCTGTAGCAGCCACCTATGCGTCATTCAACCATTTATGTTCAGCCAATTTATGCGAAACATGACCCCTCCTGGGAATCCCAAATATCAAACTATATACGAATTCTGTACCCTCTGTACACGATTAATGTAAGCAATTGTTAAACCAGGGCCATACACAGGACAAGCAAATATGAAGTGCGTTAACACCAAAGCGTCAGATAGATGCCTCTTGGTATCCAGATGCAAATACGGGCGGTGAGGTTAAATCAATTTTAAATTCAGATAAGCTTTCCGTACTGAATGTAGGACATGTGCATTAAAGCGAAAACTATAGCCTAGAATCAAACCTAAATTTCTACATTCAGTTTTAATTGGAATTGGGGTACCGTTGATCGTTAAATGACAGCTTGTAGCGAGAAAGGGCAATGCAGTTCTATTGCCAAACAAAACAATACAAGACTTTGCAGGATTTAATATTAGGGCATGCTTTCTTGTCTATCAAGATCCCTCTAAACGCTTGACAAGGCCGCATGAAAGTCAGCGACTGCAAAAGAATGGTAAAGTTGCACGTCATCGGCATACATATGGATCTTACATGTAAGAAGAGATCTTTGCAGAAAGGAAGAGCAGATATTAAATAACAGAGGAGCCAGTATTGAACCTTGGGGGAGTCCGCACCTCTAAATCCGGACAAACTACCACCCCCTTTTACACATTGTTCTTTGTTTTGTAAATAAGACTGCATTAATGTGGACGCTGCTGTGCTTCATTCTTGCTAGTCACACTAGATTTCTTTATCGTTAGATAGATAATCCAACCACCTACATGATACACAAACGGATGAACAATTCTGTAACTTGTCTTGTGACAATCCCCAATTCAATTACATGTAAATTAATGTATGATATAGCACTTTAACATAACATACACTGCTAACTGCTTATTGCGTCTATAGACGTAATTCCTATTGATCAATTAGAATGGGTACCAATAATATCGATAATAGACGCAATTTCAACCGGCTATCAAGTGGAAACCGGTCGCCTTCCTCTTGTTGTGGTTTGTGGTCTCCTATATTACCTACAATACCTTAGTTAATTAAGCATGATTGAAAATAACATTATTACAAATGACCCGTAATAAAATTCCATTTTACTATAATTTAAATGCCCTATGTTGTTAGCTGATTTATTGGCACTAAATATAATTCAAGTTCCCCTTAAAAACGCAACGCCTACTCTCGTATTTCCTCAACAAATCGAGCGTACGATTGTATTAGATTCCTGCAATCTGTTTCCTCCGACTGTTTTTGTATCGCCTTCGCTCTAACGTAATTACATCACTTTATGAGAGCTAATAAATACGACTTTGGGGATGGGCCTACAAGAAGAAGAGAAAATAGAAGGCGACCTTTCGGTATGCAAAATAATGATGAGGAATATTGCCCAAATTACCGGAAAATAAAGAAGGAAACAAATTTTCGAGCTCAACAAAATAAAGCACCGCAGATGGAGAAGAAGAAGACGGAAAAGAACGAAAACGATTCGAATTTACTTTCTAAGAGAGTTTGAAGTGTATGTGTCCGTTACATCCGCAATTTTTCTCTTTCCTTTTTTTTCTATTCTCCTTTTGTACGTAGTCTTCGGTAGATATTTTATTTTTTTTTTTCGTTTCTGTTTGTCTAAATTATGCAGGCGACTTTTAATGAGTTCCCCCTATTTCTTTATTCCTTTTTTTTTGGTTCAAGTTGCCGCGTTTATGGCACAATTTGTACTGGCGAATCGAATACGACCACCGAAACAAACACAAACAGAATTCGCGATGTAAAAAAAATTGAGGGAGTGGTGCCGATGTTGTAGCGGAAAAAGTTTAGGGTGGGATGTACGAGAGCCCAATAACCCCACAGTCACTGTCGGGGTAGATTAAAATGGTATATTATATAAAATAATTTTGGATTAAAAAGGGATTAAGTGTCAAATTTTGGAGCTGTTGATAATTTATGCGACACTGGGGGATTGGCTTGCGATTTTGTTTGCTCCCGCGGAGGAGCTTTTAGGATAAAATTTTGAGATACGTCGATATTGGCTGTAAATATTTAAGCTTCGTTTTATGATGTTGGCGTATAAATTATAAACTGCTGATGACATTTCTAATCCTTTCGCCATTGCTTTTAAAGGTGGAAGTTATTTAAAGAATGTTGAAATATTGAACTTACTAAGAAAGTCCAATTAGGGATCCTCTTCAATTCATATATGTATTTTACTTCAAAAAAATTTTAGCAAAAATCACCTAATAGGGATGCGTAGATGGCTCAGCAGATATTGAATTGTTAACAAGTCCAGTCCATGTCCAGCAGACCACATTTTATTAGGTTGAACTTTACTGGAGCCACTCCAGTTCTGATGCGGTTAAGCATTCTTTAGGTTCTCCAATCACTAGAAACACCGTTTGGTGGGTCCTTTCTTAGTGGGTCGTGAGAGGGTAGCTCATCTAGAGCATGGTTTAGGAATCGGCGTCTGGAATTGAGTATGTTTGGACCCCACTATTGGCCAATATTGAGTGACGACCATCAAAGGTTTGTTTCAGCCTCTACCACAGCAACCCGTCGCTATCCTGCATGTTTCATTCAAGCTAATACTTATTTTTTCGCTTGGGCAGAACTACCCCATTGTAGGCAGCCATATTAGGCAGTTGAGAAGCACAGAGGCTGAGCAGAAGTTCTGACCATGGTAGGCTTAGCACCCAATTTGCTATTGGTCAGCTTTCTGATTAGAGAATTTCGTGCTTCAATATTTTTGCGTGCCTTTTCGCAATGATATATGCAGTCCAAGCTCCTCTCCAGTACGACGACAAGATAAATAAGCATTTCTGTCTGTTCGAATGGTGTTCCATCCCAGGTGACATGAAGCCTGTCTCGAATTCAGGTGGAATGAACTAACTTAAGTTTTGGGAGGGTTGGGTTTTAGAGGATTCTCTTGGTAATAAGCTGACATTATACATATTTAGAGTAGGTAGTTTCTATTTTCTCCTCGACGTCTTCAAACCTTCTGCCTTTAACTGGTATTGCCAGGTCATCTGCATATGAAAAGGTAGTGGAGTGGTTGGTCGTTTGTGTACGGATTCAATTATCTTGACTAGGTGGTAATCTTTCAAGTTCTTGTAGGCTTTATGTAGTAATATTTGGTGGTTTACTGTGTCATAGGTGGAACTAGGTCGACTAGAGCCAGCCTGGTGATGTGTTTATTCTCAAACACTTCCTCGAAATATTCTGTCCAATGCCAGGATTTGACTGGTGCAGTAAATCGTGGAAAGATGTATGACATGTATTTATAAGTTGTGGGAGCCCAAAACAGTTTCAACATGATAGGATATTGTCTACTTAACTTCGTTTCATTTGATGGCTGCTAAACTTAACTTAACTTTCTCAGTTCGCATAATACAAACTGGAATTGGCAGAAAATTGTTTTTTCGACTAGTCTAGCCATGATAGCAATATTTTTGGCTGCTGGCCTAAGAGTTGGTTACGTCATAAATCAAGTGAAGCCTACAGCAGAAGATACTCCATTTGCACATATGCGATTTAGAGGTTCACAAACATGCTACAGAAAATTGGAGCCCCTATCTCCATTCTCTGTCTTTGTTAGAAGCCTGGAATTTCTAAGGGACCCACTAGTAGCTAGAAATGGCTACACTGAACAGTGATTTTGATAACAATATTTTTGGCTTCTCTATTGATCTCAGGGAGGCGGTCGTTTAGGTGTGGCTTCCGACCAAGTCTAGATAGATTCAGATATAAACTTTCACTAGCTAAGTTGGTTACGTCATAAATCAAGTGAAGCCCACAGCAAAAGATTTACCACACCATTTGTAGACATGTTGTGTGGAGGTTACCAAACATGCTAGAGGAAATCAGAAAGTCAGAAGACCCATCACTAGCTAATAATGGCTATAGTTGAAAGTGCTTAGAACGGATCTAGAGTTTCTGGCTTTTATCTGGTTTCAGAGACAAATCTTCATAAGCTTCTGTAGAGGAAGCTGAAGATATTACACTACATTTCAGATTCTGATGGTTTAGACTCTTGCCAAATTTGCATCCAGGCAGAGATAGCACCTCTTTACAGGAGACCAAATTGGAAAAGCTCGTATAGTCCCCTACAAATCAATATTTCCTTCAGATTCTTCCAATCTAGAAAAACCTGATTTGCATGCTGGTGAATCTAATTCCCGTATTGGTTTGTTTTTTCTGGAGTCTCACAATAATAGTTTTTTAATCGAAATTTTTGTTCTCTGTCTTTTTTTTCCAAATTTCCATTTCCGTATTAATAATTTAAACCTGCTATTAACATCCGATTAGCGCTTAGCGCCACGAAATATATACGTACCATTCTATATATGTGGTCACTAGATGTCGTTACTAATTTGGTTTCCCCTTTTTCAGGTACAGAACACAACGTTCACGCTTAAGCCTCGGTTTTCGCGTTTGCGGCCTGTTTCCCGGTTCTAACTGTAATCCGATTTGGGTTTTACGTGGTATAACGTTACGTGTGACTGACTGTTTTCGGTTATTAGATAATTATTAAGGTACGAACTTACACTTCCTGCATTAGCGGTCTGCGTATTATCAGAAAGACCGTCATTGTTTACACGGAAACGGAACACGGAGGTAAATATAAAATGCGAAATTTAAAGGAATTACGGTATCAACGCGGACGGAATTGATGTCGGTAGTGTGTTGAAGCGTTCGCCCCAGTAATTTTGTCATCTAATTATGAAACAATCAATTTAACCAAGCGTTCGTGTACTAGAAGTAGGCAAATGTTGGTGGATGTAGTGTGTGCAGTTTAGCGTACACATGCCCAGTAAGCTTTGCATATACGCTACTCTGGTCTTTAAAAGCTAATTATTGGCTTGCAGATCGATGCCGATGGATATATTGGTTTTATTAGCGATGCAGGCATGCATGTTCGTACATATATACATCTACTTACCGCCAGAGAGCATTGTAATGCTGTTAAAGCAGCCCCATTTCGTAATAAAATTGGTGAGAGTTGTACATTATCATTTACTGCATTAAATAATTATTCTAGTTTGGATGCTTTTGAATAGAATTATGTAATAATTGAATTGGAAAGCAATCCAAAGATTGTCAATCTTCTTTTCTCTGTCATATTACAAACTCCTCACAAATGCTGAAAGGTGAGAGCTCCAATGGGTTTAGAGACTCAACGGTGATAGTAATGATCTCTTCTGGTCTTTCTCCTCCACCAGAAAGCTTTCGTCTCTAATGCGCTTGACGCTGTCAATAACCATGACCTTCTGACATCTCTCGCCCATTTTTGCTTCTGAAGCTTGTGCTGGTGGGGAAACTTCAAGTTAGAATGGTTTAGTCGTTAGATCAAGCAGCAACAGCAATTTCTAAAGCATTCTAGCACTATTAAATTTAGATAATGAAAAAACGTATTGCCAGAAAAGGGGTGGGGCGAACTCCAGCAGCCTTCTCCTCAAGGTAAATTTCTGCATATCATCATTCAATCTAGATGCAAATGTTCCAAAAACTGTCCACCAATCACAAGCATGTCAAGCAAATACGACTGTAGAATAATGACTACAAATTAGAGAATCTGCATCCAAAAGAGGGTATGACCACCCTGAAGACCGGACTATCCAATGTAGGATGAGACGAAAGAAATTATTGGATGTACATCCGGTTTTTTTTCTTAGGAACTGAATGACAATGAAGCTCTGACAGGTGATAATTCTGGAAAACTAGGGGAAGTAGGTGCTGTTCAAAATGGCATCTAAATCACATGGTCTTCAAGATGTGTTAGTGTAAGAGGTACCCGAAAGAAGAATGGATTTGATGTCAGAAGAAGCCTAGAACATCCACAAGCAAACTTAAAAATTACTTTTCAGTCAGAAAGTTTTTGCCCCTAGCGTTGATACGTTGAGTTACCGTCATCTTGCTACTTTCCTCATTAACCTTTCATTTCTGAACTAGATTTTTGACAATTTCTCAAAGAGTCTAGTGTGTCTCTTTTATTTTGTTCTCAGTTGGAGCCATTTTGGTATAAAATATGGCTCATAATTATTTGGGCACCCAAGTTTTATGAAACTATTAAGTAAACCTATTAATCTTGACAAAATTGAATAATTCCAAGAAAGGCCATAATTTGATAGGAATGTTATCTGTAATAAACTAAAATTGGTTACAGCTACTACATAAATAAATGCTTGTGAAGCACTCAATTGTCTTCTGCTAAGGAGTAGGCTCTCCTTAACTTTAGACAAGGTGCAGAATAGATTATCAGTTCTTAAAGACTGCGTTCATTATAAAATTATTTTGCATTAGTGTTATTGCTAGAATTTTCCAAAATGGAAAAAATTAAACATAGAGATACGTACTTTTATTGGGTTGTTAGCAATGTACATTATGTCTTCAAAAACTACCATTAAAACAGCAATTTTATTCATAAATCATGAGATGTGAGACCAAAACCAACAAGTTCTGTTGAAGATTGTGCTATACTGGTCAGTGGAAGTAGAAATCGGCAAAGAACAGTTCCAGAAATTAATAAATTGGCTAAAAAAATGTTCTGTTTTGACAGTTAGACACGAAACAGGTTCAGTGATGTTTTGAAGTTGTTTTGGTGGAACGCTCGAAGCTGGTGTTATAAAGATCAAGGCTATATTAAAGAAGCGCACTCTAAACCCCATTTAACTATTGGTAGTGGACCCCTTCAACTCTAAAATCGGAGACTGGTATATGGAACAAGTTGCAAGAAGCATGGACCTGGATGAATATCAGACACTAGAAGTTGTATAGCTGGTCGGGTTAACAGTGGAGCTATTGCAATGTTTTTTTATGTATCCTTCCAAGATTTGATTCTTTGTATTCACCTAGTTGAACTGTAATCAGATACAAATATCTTGCCATCGTAATGATCCATAATAAAGCAACAAAATTTCAACAATCACAATAGGCAAAATAGTCAAAATAGTACCAACATAAGAAATGTTTGATTAGGATAAGAATCCGAGCAAATATGTATACAGTAAACGTAAATTTTTAATTAGGATGCTAGAAAAAGGATATATGTCACAAGCCGTACGGGATTAAATAAAGAGGAACATATTGCACCGATGCCACTTAGGTATGCGCGATGTATCCAACATGCAAATAAATGCCCGGCCTCTCCACCCCTACTCTCTATCTTTCGCTGAAGCTGGCAACTACGTGCATTGAAGTGAGTTCCCGACCCTAATTAAAAATTTACGTTTACTGTATATGCTACTGGTTAGTAAGACTTCAAAAAAGTTTATTGTCTACATAATTGTTTTTTGAAACTTACTCCTAAATAAATTTTAAGATCATTTTAATTATATTTTCGCAAAAAAATACTCTAGATGCTATGGAAATCGCTGGTTTAGACTAGTCTCTTGAATTTATTCAGCAGTATAACCATCTACTCAATGGTATTCTTCGCATTTTTTCCGAATTTGGAAACTCAGAACGGTAATGGTAATGTTGTGGGCAGATTCATTATAGACGTTTTCTAGGTCAATATTCGTTCATCCACAGAACGTTTTTTAACCAATTCTAAATTCAATAGGGCACCAACCACATGCTTATGGAGCAGATTATTTCACAGAATTTTCCGAGATAGAATATAAACAAAACGGCCACAAGAACGCTCTTATTATAAATAATAGACATCCAATAAAAAAATATTGATGGCCACGACATCTAAATCTATTTTCCTACAAAAACACAAATACAAATTCATAAATTCTAAACAGTATTTCTTACAAAACCATATACACAGATAAATCCTGCAAATTTATGCGATTTTGACGTAACGTAATAACATGATTAACTACCCCTCTTCTAACCGTTCCTTATAGTCTTCCGTACGAGAACGCACCACCCCATCCACCCCCAGAATGAAAATATATGGGCCGCTCTAATTTCTTGAGAACCAATAAAAATGTCAATTTGAATTTCCTGCGTAACGTTTTGTGCTGAAATTGATTGGAGTTTAAAAGGTCGAAGCTTTTTTATTTCCTTCGCTTCGCAGCAGAAAAAAAAGAAAACCGAAGAAACGGAGGAAAACTTTCTATCTATCTCGAATGTGCCGGGCGGAAAAAATACGTCCCCTGCCAGTACTGGCCTAGTTACGGAGGAAAAAGGTCTAATTAAAAATAAATAGAATTTTTTTTTATTATGCGGTTGTAATGAAATTCGCTTTTCCTGCTACTATTATTTTTTAATACGATTAGTATGAATTATTAAATGGAGTTAGTTGACATTTAAGGAATCTAATCTACTCTAATACTATAAATGAAATGTAGGCTTCATTGATCATTAAGCTCCCAACGTGACGGCTAATAGATTGACAATATTTATAAGATTCCAAGGATTCCAACTTTGTACTATTTAAATAAAACAGATTCGTGCAAGTTGTTTCATTTTGCTCGAATAGAAATAAGCACGAGTTTAAATTGCGTTCGTGTACAGTTGCAAAAACTTATCATCAATCGTAATTCTTGCGAGTTCAAGAAACAATCTAGAAAAACCAACTTATAGCAATTTTTCTCCATCAACCGGAAATGGTTTCTGCTACACAAATAGCCGCCGTGTATGACTTTTAAACTGCAACCGCGAGGAAATCACGAGTAGTAATTTAGAATAAATGCATCGGTGGCGAAGGTGTACAACTAGTTGGAGGTTTCTCCGATTCTCAGTTCGACCGTTTTACTTTGCGCGAACAACGTTGCGGTTACTGAAAGTTAGTCGAGCCTCAGTGCTCTATATATGTATGTACATAACTTCATTGCGGCTACTGTACACGCCTGTAGTATACGTGACTTTACGTCCTTGGACTGGAATATACACATTTAGTACATTGTTTGAGCTAATGGAGGCATGTAAAGTTAAACTAAAATTAAACGCTTATATGCTCAGGTAATTGGCGAGTATGTGTATATCGTTGAGGGGTAAAATAGGAAATCTATTCGTAAATTCTAACTTGCATCTTGCTGAAACAAGTGATATTACTTGATACAAAACATACATATTAAAAATCATAATTTGTAAGAAAATTTGCTAGTACTATTTATCAAAAATCCAAGAACATTTATTCCATGGCTACTGGTGATCAAAATCGTTTTTAGATGATATCTTTCGAACCAACACCCACAAAACAATTCTAGTAAGATGTCTCCTTGGCTACCAAGCTTTGCAAGATGGTTGCCATAATCTACCAATCACTCTAAACATTTCCCATGAGGTTCAGTATAATTGATAATCAAATCATTTTAAGCTAGATGTGTAGGTGGTTTAGGCATTCTTCTAGATGATTGATGTACCTGTACTTTTGTGGTTATTTTGACATTAAGACATTTTTTCATATGTTCCATGGAATTTGAAAAACTGCCGAAAACCAAATTCGGAAAACAAGTACCAGAATACGAATTTGGTACTTTTGGATTAGGAAGCAATTATACTGGTCACTATGCCACTCGCTAGACAGCTATTGGACATCATCCTACCTAAGTACATACAGTTTTGCAGTCGATGTCTCAGAGACGCTATGATCCTTCTTCTCTTCATCATTTAAACATATAGCTGCAGCCCAGTTATGTAGATATCTGCCTATTACTACAAGTTTGACATTGATTGGATACTTGATATTTTGTCCTGCTTATGTAAGAACCTAAGTGTTCCATTGTTTTGTCTGACTAGAGTTTTGTAGAATGATGAATTTATGTCTATATATAGATATATGTAGGCGTTGCCAGGCCATTTAAACCTATAGCCATGCGATGCGTTTCCATCCTTGTCTGTCCATTGCTTTCATCTTCCAATTTATGATTCCTTTTTCTTTGATGTCCTTCCACCTCCTCCTTGACCCACCTCTCCTCTTGCTGATGTCTGGCCGTTTCCAGGCTATTTCCTTGACAGTTCTTGTCTCGTCCATGCGAGCGAGACGTCCCAACCATTGAAGCCGTTTCGCCTTCAACACTTGTACCACTGTTGAATCATTAAGGAGCTCGTAAATTTCCGCATTTGACCGCTTCTCCCATCCTTCTTCTGTCTTTTTTCCGCCATAAATTCTTCTTAAAATTTTTCTTTCCCATACTTCTATTCTTTGTTGTTGCGACTTGGTCAAGGTCCACGCCTCACAGCCGTACAGCATAGTTGATCTTACTACTGTTTTATATAACCTTTTCTTTATTTCCATTGACAGATCTTTGGATTTGTGGACCGAGTGTAACGACCCTGCACACTTACTTCCCTTTGCCAGTCTTAGGTTTATGTCAGCTTCCTCCAGACACATGTTGTGAATTAGGGTACCCAAATAAATATAGCTGTCTACCTCTTTGAATTTTACCATTCTCCCCGGTTCTACATGCACCACCATTTCCTCTAGTCCACCACTCACGTGCTTGTTTTGTATGCGTATTTTCTGGCTCTTCGTTTCATTGATAGCTAGACCCATGTTTTCTGCCACTATTATTAGTTGACCTGTTATTAATTCTAGTTCTCTTTGGCTTCTAGCTATCAGCACAACATCGTCCGCATACACCAGGCACTGGTGACTTCTATTAATCAGGGACCCCTGTCTATTGATGTTGCTATTTCTGATCGCCTCCTCGGGAACCATGTTAAACAATAGCTTTGATAATGGATCTCCCTACCGTAGTCCTTTTCCAACAACAATTGATGTCTATATATTTTGAAATAAGCCTCAGCTTTATGCCACATGTATCAATGGCTGGTTTTTCAAGTTCTACCATAATCTACAGGTTTTTTATATATCGAGAAGCAGACATACCTCATTCCACTCCGTTGATTAGGCTTTTTGGCAGAACTAGTTGTTCAGTTGGATGTTTCTTTTGATGTGGTGTCTTCAGAGAATATTTTGCTTTATTATGGAAGAAGTAAATTCGATTGGAGCATTGGTAAAGAAGCTAGCAATGTTGAAGGTAACCAATCTGCCATATTCTTTTAGTTTGTTGTCCTTCTTATACTAACTACAAGAATTGATGGAAGAGTCCTTCCATGTTTGAGTCGTGCCAGCTATAAAAGTTCTTAAAATATAATCGAAATTTAGATAGACGATCGCATGGAGAATCTGTTAGACTAGCTTCGTACATGGGGCCAATATTTGCTCCAATGTTGGATTATAATTGAGGTATTGCTACACCGAAGCTCCACATATTAAAAACTTTTCATTAAATCTAATCAGAAGTTTTTGGCGGAGATAATCATTGGACTATCCAATGACTTCTTGTTACCAGAGATGATACAGAATTGACTCAAATTATGCTAATCTAACCCTTCCACAAAACACAATAGATAATATGGAAAAGATATATATGTTCCGAACCAAAATCAACAACACAATTCCAGTATAATGTATGTAATATCATAGGCAAAAATTTTGAATAACACCTCAGGTTCTAAAGAAATAATCCCTTATACCAAGAGAAGATACTGGTTCTATTCCTAATTTGGCATGAGATACATGCAATAATCCTCATCAGAAGTCCTAGGTCCGATGGTGTTGCCGACATACTACATGTAATCACTTATAACCTTTTCAAGTTATGTCAAAGTATCCTCACAATAAACTTTAAGAGACGATGAGGTTATTTGGCGAAAGTCTTGGTCACTTAATGAATGGTATTATAACAATATTTTAATTGCTGCTAGCCTAAGCTCAATATGGATGCCGAAGAGAGTGTGACATTAGTACTTAAGAGCTATTACAAGACACAAGATTTGGTTCTAATTTGTTTGGAAAATGCTATCTTTGCTCTTACTCAAGAAGGTATCCCAAATTAAGCTCCAACAAAAATAATCTTTTAAGCAATTAGTGCTAATTTGGCTGTGCCTAAAGTAATTACAGAATGTAGAAAAAACTTTCCCAAGTGTCCTGAAGAAATAGGATGGCGGTTAGAATATATTTGGCTGGAACTAAGGAGTAAGGAAGCTAGTAACGTTGAAGGTAACCATTTTGCCATATTATTCAGGTTTGTTTTCCTTGATAATTCTAACAAATTGGTGGATATTTGTAATCGGCGAAGAACTTTAAAGAGCGAGGAAGAGGAGGGATGGAAGGGAGACTACACCAAGAGAGGACTTCAATTTAAATCAACCAGGTATCATTTTAAACCAACACAGCCAAGATGAATTTCAATTACATGATCTACTTAGTTATTTTTAAGAACATCACCTTGAAAGCCATTGGTGGATTGGTGAAGTTACAATATATTTTCTTGTACCAACTTCCTTCTTAGTAGGACAAATGCTGATAGAAAAATTTATAAAACTACTTTCTGAGATACTGAGGAGAATAAAGCTAGAAAGTTGTATGGCTGCCTCACACAACTGTGTTAATGTCAAAAAACTCCTCTAAAATTTGAAGATGAAGATTGTGTTTTGGATGTCTCCTCTTATATGTGACTAACCACACTGTTCAGTGGAAGAAACTAGAGTAAAAATATCACAGCTACGACCCAAGTCAAATAATCCGACTGGATTTAGTTCTCAGAAAGGCATGATTAAAGGCGGTAATGGCGAACTAAGTTTTGCCAGCCCCAGAAGTTATTAAAATCTAGTCCAAATTCAGGTAGACTCATCTGGTTTGTAGATTTTGAGAGTCATTATAATCAGCTCTGCATATGCTAGCCAATACTAGCACCGACGCTGGTTCATATTGGCTCCATGATGGGGAAATTGCTCCACTAAGGCTACAAGCATTGGAAACAATTGAAGACAAGCTTTGTTTGAATAAACTGATCCGATATCACCATGACAGATACAGAACTTGATATACCCAGAACGCACCCTATTAGTGGCAGATAATGCAGTATTAGTATTGAGGCTAAACCCTTTGGTATGTGGTTAGAAATCAATACAAGATGGGTAGCCTCATCGTTCTTTCTGAAAGTTTTTGACAGTCGCTCAACCTGTTCAACACCTTAAGTGAGTGCCTAAATAATTAGTATGAATTCAGACATAACCAAAAATGGTTATGATTCACAATTTAGCCCAATCCCCCTTCAATTGTTAATCATAAAATATAACTAGCTGTATCGTATTTGGAATATCTCCCAGCAGAATATAATTCAATTAATTACCAACAATATAACTCTGTAATCATTTATATAGGTACCCACCATCACGTTGTGTACATCCCCAGTAGAGCAGTGGTTCGGTTTGTCAAACATTGTTTACGCGACATATTTTACAAATATTTGTTCTGCAGGCATTAAATGTTAATTTACGTTTCGCGTTTTGATATACTGTTTGTCCTATTGATCGCTCATACACCGATATAAATATTTACGTATTTACGGTTAAATGCAGAAATAAAATTGCGATGCGCATTATGATAGGGTTAGGTGCAGTTACCTCAAATTTATTTGCATATATACACGCGTGCAAGTGTGTTTACCTCGGTGGGAAAATACGTACAAACGGAAAATGTGCTCGGTTTTAATGATTTTAATAGTATCCACCTAGGTATTATTGTTATTAATATGAAATTGTTTTAAATGGTGGATACAGAACTCGTTAGAATTCTATGTTTACCCTGAGAGATTAAAATAACATTTATATATCGAGAACGTGTGATGATACGTTTATAATGGATATGCTGCAAGCGATGCAGAACGTGTACTAATTAAATAAATGTATGGTTTAGTTCGGGTATCCCAGGTAATTCATATTTAGCAGTGTTGCAGGAATATTTATACTGCTCGCTCCTATATTTCCAAATAATAACTTCGCTGGTAATACAATAGTCTTCCAAGTTCTAATTCTGACGAACTCAAAATAAAACTCAAGAAAAGGAACAAAACTTAATTACTAATTCCGCATAATGTAAACGTGGCAAATTCCAAGACCTCCAGATCTGCTACAGTCTCCACGAACAAAAACAATGAGTTATTACGCGACACAAGTCGTGCAGACCGATGTGTGCGACCATCGGACATGAAACCGGTCCGAGCAGTCTAAGCGCTTCAACAAAACAAAATCCTCCGGCTTGCTCGACGCAAAGCTCCTACACAAAGAGAGATCCCGTTATGGAATACAAATGGCAGACGCTACATGTTTGGAATACCGTAGATTAGCGTCAATTCGTCGCCCTGTAGCCGTAATGAATTTATTCAAACTGAATTGTAATAGTGGCGCAGTCGGTAGGATTTAGAGGTGTTGCAGTTAGTTAGTCGGCTGTGTCTAGTGAGTGAAATATGGAGATTCCGGTTCGTCGCCCGAGTAAGATGGTAGGACAGATTGCAGGCTAGTAAGGATGTGAAGTTTTAATTAATACTTAATTAATTTAGAATATCAAAAATTGTTTTCGACGATAATACTTAAACACCGTAATTAATACACTGAAAAAACCCATAATTTCAAGCGCGTATTTCACATGAAATATTCACGAAACGAATACTTGATTTCTTCCCACGTACATTGCATATTTAGTTTTCCGATAATCGATAATTCTTTTACTCCACCAGTAAAAATTAACAACAAAAAATGAGGAACAGCTGTAAAATCTAACCTAACAAGTATGCCAATAGACACAATTTCTCGTTTGACATTTCTGGTCACCGGCGACCAACCCTCAATCGTATTAAGGTGGGAAAGCTTCAATTTATTCTTTAGATACGAGTAATCGATATGAATGTAATTTGGTCCTTTCCATTAGCCGGCCGTGAAACGTGAATGTAGTACAGGTGTCCTGTATCGTATATACATTATGTCAGTACGGTTTTACCTTCGATATTAATGCGAATTTAATTAAACTTGGCGTATTCAATCGTGTTAGGGGATTTAATGGAAAAATCTTCGCAGAAACTGGAGCTCCTTTCGTGTATATAGGAAGTTAATAATGTACCATCTGGTGCACGTTACGTACAAAGTTGTAATTGTAAAGAAAAATCTTTGTAAATTGATTTAATGTATGTAAATTTTGATAGCAATTTCTAAAAGGTGGGGATTAACTTTGTTTTATCTGAGAAGGAAAGGTTTTTATCGCCAAGAAGAGAAAAAATGTTAGGGCTTTTTTGACTGCGTCTAAAGTTATCATAGGATGTAGAACAAACTATACCAACACCTCTGGAAAGCTAGGAGGATGTTGACAAGAATAGATTTAGCTTCAGCATTGGTAAAGAAGCTGGCAAGAGTGAAGATAACTAATCCCCCACACTCTTCGATTCTGTTATCCTTGATAATGTTAACAAAGTTGTGGGTATTCGTGATGATGTACTTGGAGTCTTGCTACTAAACAAGCATTGATGAAGTGGTTGGTGATATTGAAGAAAACCAATCTATTACATTTCTGTACTTTCATGTCCTTGATACTAATAAAAATAGGGATTTTGTAATCACTGGCATGAAGAGATATTCTTCTTGATTCACTCATAATGGTACTTGTTCAATTGCCACTAATATTCTTCTGTAGAATCAGATGATTCTGGATTGCCCCCCAAATGATTTCCTCTTTGTATTGGTCAATTGGTCAAGGTGTTAAAACATTTATTCAGTTCTTGGGCATTTTTATCTGCCCAGCCCATCCTTAAAGTGTCTGAAATGTTGATGGTCTTCGTATTTTTTAGAACTGTATAATCGTTTTTGTATTGCAAACAATATTAAAAGCTGTTAATGAGTCTGTCTCCTTAGAGACTTTAAACACGCTTTCTAATCTGTATATCCATTTCAGCACTTTCATGATTCGAATGGTTTGGGGTTTCTCACTATAAACCATTATCGGTCCTCTAGGGGTTGAACAGATTTGGAGTTGGCTTTCCAGATGTTCACAGAGAAGTAAGTCAAAATAATAATTGCTAACTAACTACGATCATCTATTATTATCATCTTAATGATGATGGTAATTGTATGATTGGCAATTGGCAGAAATACCTTTTGGCACTTTACAGTTAAAGCACCATCAGAGTCTACTACCAAATAAGCTCAATTAAAGCCACTCTCATAAGCCTTGTACACTTTAGCAGTAAATTTAATTATCTTTTGGTAATTTTTGTTCGATAATTTCTTAGAAACTTTAGGATTTAGCACTTCTTCAGTATTCTACATACAATACTACTTTCTAAAATAATCTGAGCGATTAAACTGATTTTTCAAACCTCAATCTACATCTACATACAAAGGAAATGGTTCCTTGTTGGACAGGTAGAGTTATATTTTGTTAGGACCTCACTTTCTTATGGTATTACCACTGAAATTACTGTGATGTTGGCTAGCTTACACACTGTGAAGAAAGAAAAATGGTACGAGAATTTACACCCAACTGATATAGCACTTGCCTGCCATCTATGTGCCTATGTATTGTTGATCTGCGTATAGATTAGATTACCTATACTTGGTTCACGATTCGAAGACGTGCACGTCATAAACGGAATTATTGGAATCTCCAATACAGAAATAACAAAATTCCTATAAATGTAAAATATTAACATAACTGTGAATGCGATTTTATGTTGGTACGGGCGTGCAATGCTGCCATATAACCTTCTGTCATTTATCATATCCTACGATTCTCCATTTACGAATCCTAACCTAAAAATGTAAACAAGTCGAATTAGCTACATTGTTGTGTGTCATTTATGACGTGCACGTCTTCGAATCATGAACCAAGTATAGTTGTTTCTGTGAAATGAAGATGCGCCCAACTGCGGTTTTGGACGTCATTTCAGACCATATACTTCTACATATTGGAATGGAGAGAGTGGATCAGGGTGGGGACTGTGGTGAGGAGGAGGGTGGTCATCCCAAAGTAGAAAGTTAGGTGAATGCTTAGGAGATAGAAATTCGAACAAATGCAGAGGAGAATGGGAAGGGAGTCTCCAAGTACTTCCTAAGTAAAGGCCAATATCATTAAATGGTACACGAATGACTACAGAATTGACAAGAGAACAGGTACAGGGCATGCGTGCCAGAAACTAAATACTTAGAGGCAATAGAAACTTACCCTAGCGGTATCCAAGCAGAGATCAATGCTATTGGAAGATGTGCATCTTAACTGAACCTAAATCTGAATTTATAATAGCACTGAGTTCTAATATTATCACATCGAAGTTAGTCTGGGAATGCCATAATCTCTATTGTAGGAACCGTCTGCGAAATATAGATGGGCACCCATAAGAAGGAAACACATAAAGGAAAGCTCAGAGAAAACCTGTGGAAAAATCGTCCTCGTCGAGTCGAGACACTCAAATGGATTTCTTGGAAACTCTTCAATAAGCAAAGATGACTGCCGCCTTGGGGAGCACATGCCAAGACTAGGGTTGAAACAAAAGAGCGACTGCAGGTTTTTTAGGGCAGAGGATAAAAACCTAAAGTCCTAATATCCATCTGCACAGATATCGCAGAAATTCATACTAGCCACTTCGGTGGAGCCGTCATAGATGAGGACAAAGTACCCTCCTTGAAACCATCACAGATATGATACTTTATGAAAGCCTGAATGAGACTGAATGGCTAACTATTACTGCGGGCAAATGCTACTATCTCAAAGCTCATATAAGGGTGCGCAATAGATTACGAATCTGGCTTCTGTGATAACTTGATGATATCTAATATATTCTTAAAATAACACAATGCATTTAATTCAACAATTTATGCAATACCTATATTGCATAAACATACGAAAATAACATCTGCGTTCACAAGGTCTTACCTTACACGGTCTTACCTTAAAAACTTAAAAAAGAAACATGATGCGTATAAAAAAATATATATACAATGATACTCAAACGTATTATAACACCCCTTTCCTTAAATATAAACTTAATAATGATATAATTCTACACATGAATACATTAGAAAATATGATACAAGTAATTAATTAATTCTTATCTCTTGGCCTTAAATTATAACGGCCTTGAGGAACAGGAGAATCAGAGGTAGTTGAAGTGTGCAATGATAAATCTTGTGACGGTTCTGTTACCTTACCACTCGATTCCCCTGCACCCCTCTCTCTAAAGTCAGTACATACTGAAAGCAGCAAGAGGACAAGAACGGCAATTGCCAACTTTAGGTGTTGATATTAATTGGTCTGCATGATGTCGCAAAATCTTGTTCTCCTCTGCCTGTACATCATATAAAACTTTTAATTACAGTTCCTGATGTCCACGAGGAATTGGAAAAATCTTTAGCTAAAACTTCATCAACTACTACAAATTCTCTGCTTCTATGTTGTTTATTAAGCTCAGTTGATTTTAAAACATTATTTTCGGCAATCTGGCTAGTTCGCGGTACTAATAAATCAAATTTCGTTCTTCAATTACGACCAAACATTAATTTAACCGGACTAGCTGGAGTAGTAGCGTGTTCTGAATTACGATAGTCAAATAAAAATTGGCATAATGTTTAATCAAGGTCCTTCCCGTCTCTATAATCCTTCTTGAGAGCTTATTGAATTGTTTTTACGTTAATGTCTGCCGCACCATTACTAGCAGGATGATAGGGTGGAGAAAAAGTAAACGTATGCTATTTTGTTCAAGAAAATGTTTAAAATCATAACTTGTAAAAGGCGGTCCATTATCACAAGCAATGACTTCAAGTATAGCAAAGGTTGAGAACAACCTACGTAATATGTTGATTACGTCGGCTGCTGTTGTTCTAGTAATTTTAAATACCTCCAGCCACTTAGATGTAGCATCCGTGACGGAAAAAAATTTAAAACCATACATCGGGCCCAAAAAATCTATATGTAAACGTGACCAAACTTTGCTCGCTTTTGGCCAAGGATGTATCATTGTTTTTAATGGGTTCATCCTAAAAGTATTACATGTACTGCACATGGCACAAGTATTAACAATGTCGCTATCTAATGAAGGCCACCAAAAATATGATCGTGCGATAGATTTCATTTTATTGCTGCCTAAATGTGAATCGTGTAAATGATTTAAAATAAGTTCACGAAGTTTTGCCGGAATAATCAAACTATAACCCCACATTAAGCATCCATAAGTGAATTTGTTCTCTTTTTGAGAAGTAACTTTTGCTAGGCCAACCATGCCAAGAAAAACCAACAATTTTGTTCAAAGTGGTATCTTCCCTAGTTTCACTTGCAATTTGTTTATACGTAATTCGTAGTCATTCCTGAATATGAAATATGTCCTAAGTCATTATCTAGTGAATTTGTTTCAGATAGTGGTAATCTAGATAAGATCAGGACTGGAATTTTCCTTTGCAGCAATTGTAGGAATTCCTTTTTTACTACCAAAAATTGTCTTTACCAAAATGTTTTACTAGTGAAGAACTGTAGACACCTAGAACTGAATGAATGGATAACCTACAGTAGCAAGGATGAAAATTCATTCATATTTCAAAATCCGTAGCTCATTGATCCAATTATGACGATAAAAAATTCTAAAAATATTTTATCCATGCTATCCTAAATTCTCCAAAATCTATTAAGTATGTAGCCATAAAAACATAATTAGTTGGAAATTTCCAAAGAAATCATGTCCATTTTAACACGGTAACATCCGCTCGACTGAGACATTACACTCATCGCCACGTTTCGGGGAACATAGGTGGGACGTAACCAAAGCGAATCAACCCTAAAAGCCAACATCTCAACGCGCCCGCTATCTAAATATAAAACGTTTCGGCGTTCGCGCTACGACACCACGAGGGCACTCTACCGAGTCAGAAACAAAGGCGGACGCGTTTTCCGCGAGGACAAAGAGGGAGCACTCACCAAATTGAATTACGCCGAGTGTAAATTTAAATAGAATCAATATAAGACATTCTGCTGACACCGCTGACTGTTTCCAAATTAAATTTTCTATTAATGTATTTCAGCCTCCTCCCACTTTCCTTCCACCAATTCCCAATTCACCTCATTTTATCGCGTTATCTGCGATTTTCGCTAAATTGGAGCTCAAAAGTGAAGTGCCAGAAGGTAGGTATTGCAGGTGTATCGGAGTTCGATTTCAGGATTTTATAGTCTGATCTGAGAGTTTGAGAGTATGTATGTATTAGGAGCGTTGCTAAACGCAGGCAATTCTGATACAATCAATTTTGTTCTACTTTGCTCTTACTTTGCAAACGGGCTTGTTTCGAATCAGCACACATTTGACGATTTATAAAGTTGAAATTATTTTTATTTTTTCCTTTTTACGTTTCATTCGTTTTGCTTTTTCATGGAAGCAAATTAATCTTTGTGACCAATTACTGCTTTGTTTTTCCGTGAAAGCAATTCCAAGAAAAGTTCAGGCAATTATTTTATTATCTTTTCTCGGAATTATTTTTAAATAATGACAATCTAAACTGTACGTTCTTGTCTGCCTTCTCCCTAAGGCCCAAATTGTAATCGCTGCTTCGGTTAAACTTGGAATTGTAAACGCGATCTTCCAATATTTCCTCCCCTTCCTTGAATGTTTCAATTTCTGCACATATATTTTGGTTACCAACTGCTAAACCTCTAAAATCACACCATAATCATCGCCAAAACCAACCTTTCGCAAAGAAATTGATCGCAATTCACAAGAGGCTCGTGCCCCGTTATATCGTGCCAACACATCGGGGGGCTATCCCCGATCAGGACCGTTCCCAGTCTACGCCGGACACCATTCGGACGGACCGCAGGAATCATTATCTTTAAATCGAACGACCGACGTTGCGAGCCCGTCTGGATTCTCTGCGAGGGATACTACGCACGACACGGTAACGGGCGGACCCTTGCGGACTGCGCCGTAATGAAAATTCCCGGGTGTGAATTGTAATTAGTAGGGCGACCTTATCGAATCGCGCGAGAATTTCAATCGGGATCGTGGTGACGTTACGCCGCGATTTTTGGTGACAGTTCCGAAGAAGATGGATTAGGTTTACTTAATAGTTCGGAGGCGTATCCAATGCCCGAGATGTCCCGTAGGAGTCCGTTGGATCGACGGACGCAATGACGTTTGTTGTTGTTGTTATTGTGTGGATCTGTTTTCGCTTCAGTTGTTGATTTCATTAAGTTGCTTGGAGAATCAGATTTAAAACGATTTAATTAAATACGAGATAGGAAAGAAACAGAATGGAGGTTCAACAGATGATAAATATTTGAACATGACTGCATTGTCACCAAGAACAGGGAGTTTAAGGAAGCAGTAAGAGAACTAAGAAATTGCAACATGCCAAATGTTGACAGATAGACATAATATGATAGGCAAAATGTCACTAGACTCAAATAATGGAACTAAGAAGCAAACAGATATCATGAAGAACTGGGATATAAATTAACAATTAGATTTGCTTTGCTGCAAAACATCATCCAGACTTGTAAGTTTTAGTAACTAGCCAATGGGCGAGAATGAGCAAGCAGAGCAAACAGTATAGATGTAATTGTAATACAAATTACACAGTTCTTAAATATTAAAATTTTGACAGTTATAAGTTCTCGTAAAGTAGACATATCTTTTAACCATTGCATGTTGCAAGATCGGTAACTATCCCTAATTTTGCTGCAACACCTTCTTTAGTGTTAGATTGCACTGGGACTCGTATTAGTGGTTGACATTTCCTAACTTGTTTCGAATCGAAATAAAGCTTTTACAGCAGGCTGACACACGGAAAAAAATGACCAATACCTATGAAGTCACCAGTCGATGACATGATAAAAATTTGCGATTCATTTTCCAAATTTAAGTTAAAAATTAACACGTCTACATGGAGGGCTCAATCAACGAAAAGGAGTGCTTCCTGCATTTTGATCATTCTGATTTATCGACCTATAATATATTGGGCATCATTTTATATTTCCAAGGACGACGATGACTGCGGCTCAGTCTCGTGGTCTCCACAGAGACAGGTTTTCAGGATGTGAAAGTGAAGTGTCAAAAAATTGAACTACAATTGCACAATTGTACACAATTGTACGCAATTGCATTATTTTTGACAAGGCAATATTGTAATAAAGCCAACGAAAAATACTAAAAAGTACTAAAAATTTCTTAAATTTTGCTGCTATACATATACAGAGTGTCCGCGATATACAAAGCATGCTTTCAAGGGATGATAGCTACAACGATTTAGAAACAAAAACATATAATACACCTTGTGTCTATCTGTAAGCGTAAACGAGAAAAAAAAATATTTCTAAAAAACCTTATTTGGTCAAACTGTACAAGAATACTCATCCATATTGCTTCTTAAAAAACCAAAAAACCATATCAAAAATTTAGGGTTGAAAATAACTGAAAACAACGATGAAAACGAATTATTTAATACTTTGAAATTGAAGCGTGGTGTCATTTCTCTTCCACCATACTGTAAACGTATTCAATAGAAGCGCAGATGCAAGCCAAGCATCATCTGCTTATACGACCTTGAACTACATTCGACTATTGTATCGTACGAAGTCAATGGCCATGAGTTTTAAAAATAAAGGTACCTTTGCGATTTTTTTAATGTTATGACAATGAAATCGATGTTATGTTGAAGTTAGAGTGAAAAGGGCGTATTTAATAGCAGCCTCCGATCGGTAAATGAAAATTTAAGTTGAGAGAAAGTCGCATTGAATGAAAAAAATGTAATTACTGCAATTATGTTATGGCACTTTAAGCTCTTTCGTAAAGGCTACTACAAAATCGAGTTCTTTTTTTTATTTGTGATAAATTGGTGGTCTTAAAAAGGACTTTTTTGAGAGACAACAGAAAATGTATTACAGGAAAGGCTCGATGTGTGTCCATTTTCAAGAACACACGCCTGTAATTGTCGGCTGGCGCTGTACAATATGCGTCGAAGTTTGTGACATGAGAAATAATTTTTTTTCTCGTTTACGCTTACAGACCCAAGGTGTAGTATATGTTTTTGTTTCTAAATCGTTGAAGCTATCATCCCTTAAAAGCATGCTTTGTATATCGCGGACAACCTGTATAGTCTCTACCTACTATTATAACTTCAACCATAGATTTTAGGCATATGAGTCAAAATAAATAAAATTACACATTTGTACACGATTTATTAAGAAATTTGTTCGCAAACAAAAAAAAATTAAGAAAGAAGATATTTGCGCCCAAATGAATAGTGTTGGCAAAGAATGGATTGGATAAATCCCATGCTGGGCTGAGTGATTGTGCCTTGATTTCTTAGTGTTCTAGAGAACATGGTCTGAGCATGTAAAAGTGAAGAGACCTGCTTTATCCTTTCTGACTCATAGGTACATAGGTCGTAGATTTTCGAGATTTTCGAGGTCGAAAGTAATTGTGTCTAGTTTTAGAGAAGCTTTCATGATGTGAAACTGAAATGAAAGAATTGAAGAAAAAAATGGAATAATTGATGTTAAAAGAGTTTCAACAAATTTAGAAATTTATGTTATGTAATAATCTCCTAAATCATTCTGATAACTTCCCAGGGAAAGTGGAGCATTTGCGTCCAGATTTGTGTGGTATTGACAACAAATCGATTGGAGAAATTCGATGATGGATTGAACGATTGCGCCAGAATCTCCAGATCTTCTAGAATACATGCTTTCAAAATATAAAAATGAAGTATGAAATAATTGAAGAAACCATGACAAAGAAACTTTTTTCGACGCAGATAACTATTTCGAAAAAAAAAGATGAATGAATCAGACTTTAATGTTGTAACAGTAATCATCCATCTTCAACAGTTTGTGGTTTAACAAGATTAAACAATAAAATATCGGATTTTGGACTACCAGTGTTTCTTTGTTATTCTAAGAAGATTTATTCGCAAATAATAATATACTTGGTAGACCTCAAAGAGTGCAAAGACCAAATAGAATCACCATAATAATCCATCATAACTTCTTGAAAATGCTGCAAAAACTTTCCAGGAATAACTATCTTCTCTAGTGTTAATAATAAAATTTAGATTTCTCAGTTTTCTGATACCACCTTTGCAATTGCTTCCCCAGTACAATAATTTATATTTTGAGAGCTTTACACTAACCTCAACCCTGGTTCTGAAGTAATTTTTTACAATATTCTATGCTTAAGTGATGATAGAACATGCTTGCACAAAATTAATGAGAATTGTATTCTACTAGAAGAGATGCCTTAATAAGTGAAAGAAAATTAGGAGTAGCTATCCTTGCAACAATGTTATCGACCTATTATCCAAACCTATCTATGTATGTATAAGCAATGTAGTAGATGACAAAATTTCCTTAAATTAGATTTATTTTTATTGCAGCATATTCACAATTTATAACATCCTTCCTATAGGTCAATATCCGGCTGAGTCACATTAAAACAAATATCCACAAATGAAAGCAACATAATACAGTAAGTTAATGCATCATCACATTGTTTTAGTAGGCGACAATAGAGTAACACTTATTACAACGAACTAATCAAATTGAATTAGGAAGTAGCTAACTAGCTGCGGCATTTTATTCGCTTGGTATTAAGCGAATGAGAGGGCTTGTTGATATGTAAAGTTTCTTCAATTGGTAAGTTTTATTGGTTTATATCCCATGGCTTATAATCTGTTTGGGAATTATTCTCGTAAAAGAGATAATCTAGGAAGTATTAAGTCTTCTAAAAGAATGTGAATTCTGTTATTATGTTTGACATTACAATTTACTTAATATTATCATTCCTTCATTCTTAAAAAGGATTGCGCAAAGCATACCTTGCATTGTCCCAAAATGTCTGATAAAACAGAGCAATACAGAATTTGGCGAAACTGGATTTAGACGGGAAATTAGTCCCAAAATCTAGTGAAGGCTTCGACACAGCTGGTGAAATTTCATTGCCACAACACTTGCAGATATCTGGAGATTGATCAGAAATATTGGCTCCCCAAACATCAACAATGTGCATTTATTGGTTTTAGATTCAAAGCTAAAGTCCAATCTAAAATCCAAATATTATGGTGAGGAATAGTAGAAATAAAGGTACCCTAAAGTAGTAGTACTTTTAAACATTGGTGCACTTATAATTAGATGTTCACCTTCCATCGAAACCGCTCAAAATTTTAGGCATTGCAAGAATATTGAAAGAAATTTAATTTACGTATAATATAATTTGGTAAAAAATTGCACAAAAAACATATTGCATTGTCCCAAAATATCTGATAAAACATAGTGAAACAGAGGTGGGCAAAACTAGATTTAGACGGGAAATTTAGCCCCAAAATCTAGTAAAAGCTTCGACACAGCTGATAAAGCTTCATTGCCACAACACTTGCAGATATCCGGAGATTGATCAGAAATATTGGCTCGCAAAGATTAACAATGTGC
>ML219307.1:445-35491 GCA_004785975.1 Popillia japonica
TTGTTGTAAGATTACCAACCTCTCCTCAAAATTGTACGCGGCAAACCATAACATTTCGGGTTAAATCGCACCAATTTTCTCCGTAATATTGTATTTTAATTCGTGTAGCGTTGTTGGTCTTCTAACCACCAAACTTTTTAAATAAACCCACAGCCAGTACCTCGCTGGGTTAATATCATGTGATCTTGGTGAGCACGAAATGTCTTCTTAACACACGATCTTGAGAAATGTTGGTTTACCAATTCTTTGACTAGTCGGAAAATTTGCAATGTTAATCCATCCTGCTTGAAAATGACATTTTCAATTGCTTCAATTATTCAATTATCCTGGTGCTCGGTTTGCAGCTGTGCTAGTCTATTAACATTTGCAAGTATCGTGCACTGTTTATTAGTTATAGATACGGCTTCTCCATTCTACGGACCAATGATAAAACCATCTGTGAAACCGCACCAAACGGTGATTTTCTTGTCATGAAGACCTTCTTGAACGATTTGTTATGGATTTTCTGCAGACTAGATTATACAATTTTGAGTATTTGCTATAATTTAGAGTAAAATGTGCCTCATCTATCCATAAAATGCGGGATAACCATTCGAGTTCAATTTCCATTTGGGCCATTACTTGCAAAGAAAAATCGTACCTATTAGACAAAATCTGCCTCCTTTAATTCAAACAGCATTTTCAATTTATATGTATCTTGTACGATTGCTGCTTATATATTTATAACAATATATAAGTATTTTTAATGTTACAAATACGAATTTTTCAGGATATGTACACAGAAACAGGTATGCCGACGCGCATCTTATGCATGCGTCATTGGGAAGTATTAATTGTAAAATACAAATCCCGCCTATAAAACTAGCGATTTTAACCTTTCTTGAAATAAATTTCAAATGTAATTTCCTTCGCACTGACGTCATGTGCGGCTTTGACGATATTTGATTTTGAAACGAGCATACCTCTATATGTGTGTTCTGGAATTTTAGTATTTTGTGTGACTACCTTCAGATTAAATGTCGTTGATCCTGTTCTTTTGCGCTATCATGCAGTTTCTGACTCAATTCATTGGGGATTTTGATCCATTCGTCTTGTAAGACTGTCCACAACTCCTTCACGTTGTTGGATGATTTTTCATATCTCTTTTGATCGAGATAATCCCAAACATGCTCTCTAATGTTAAGGTCTATACTTTGTGGCGGCCAAACCATTGTTCGTAATATTCCATTGGGCTGCAATTCTTATTTAATTTGGAAGCATGTTTGAGATCATTGTCCTGTCGTAATATAAAATTTTCACCTATAAGGCGTAGCCCTGAAGGGATGGCATTGTTTTGTAATATTTTTTTGTATGCTTCTGCAGTTAATATTCCATCTATTTTTATAAGATCGCCAACGCCATTTGCAGAAATACACCCCCAAACCAATACGTTGCCACCCCCATGTTTTACAGTTACCTGTAGACATGGTCTTAAAGAGATTCTCCTGGCTTTCGCCTTACATATTGACGTCTATTTGTACCAAACAGTTGAGACTCGTCGTTCCATAAGACTTCACGCCACTCATTGTTTCCCCAGGATTTATAGTGTAAAGCATATTTTAATCTTTTTGCTTTATTACCTTTTCTCAATAAAGTTTTCTTTATTGCCACGCATCCTCGTAAACCGGATCTCTTCAACAATCTTCTCACAGTTGAAGCATGCACGGATGTCACCATGTCATTTCTGCAAGGTTCTGTGTTAATTTTCTACTTTCTTACGATTTCGTAAGGATGTCATTTTTGACAACGTTCATTAGTTCCACTAAGCTTTTTAGGCCGTCCTGATTAACACCAATGATTAAAAATTCTAAAGCTCCTTTGGTGGAGGCTTGTGTGAGACTTCTAAAACAGTACTATTGCATTCATTACAACAATGTTCGGCGGAAATTTGTGTGGAAACAGTATAGAGCATTGAAGCGATTGAGTTTATTCGTAATAGCAAAAGAAGTGGGAGTTTTCATCCGTGAAGCCTTTACAAGACTAAAGTTTTGTTCACGAGATTAGTCAACAATTGCTCCATCAATATGGCAATTTGCTTAATAATATGCCAGTTGTGTATGGTAATATAATACATACAATTATTGGTGTTGGTTGATTTTCCATTCACATCTATCCATTATTTTGTTTTTTTTTTGTTATCTTGTAAAGCAGCCAATTCCCTATTAATTTCTAATTACTAACAGAATTGGTAGATCAAAATATTGAAAACGGTATCCATATCAAAAGTTTTCGCAAACAAAAGCTAATATGCAGTTTATACACTTATACCACTATTTAGGAAAAAGGTCTGGATTCGTCGCCTTCAAATTATTTTGCAAAGTAGTCGGACACAGATTGGTTACGTAACGGACAACGGCCACAATGAGTTTCTCAGGCAAGTTTCAAAAGTATGCTGATAAAATTCTTATTGGAGGCCGAATCCTAAAAGTTTTCTCAAAGCGAGATGGGAATCTCACATGCACCTTAAGAACAAAAGATACCACATCAAAGGATACTCTTTTAACAATCGCATCAGTTAGTAGCACCAACTTTATATACATATTACATTGTTTTACTCACAATTTAACTGAGCAATTGTAGGAGGAAGATTTAAAGCTAAAGTAAATAAATAGTTTAGAACAAGTAAAAAAATGAAAGTTGGAAACGGGAGACTTGTAAAAATGGGAATTGGAAAAGTTTTAGTAATATTGCTATTAGACGTATAGCATTCGCAGCATATCATTTTTTAAATCAACCGTCTCACATTTTCAGCTTCGCAATGACTTCTAAAAGCGATACGTATGCAGTAAATGACATTTACTCCGCTATCTCGGGAGATACAAAACGGTGAATGTGGAACGACGAATCGATGTCCCACGTACCGACTATAATCCCCAACAGCTTAACTTTTTTCCTTGTGCCGCTATACTTTTTCCCATTCTCCTGGCTCGATCTCGAACATAAACAGCTTCACACTTCGTATTCCAAATAAGCTCATATTCGATACTTAACCGCTACCGCGGAGGTCTCTATATGATGTGCAGAAACCGTTTCACAGCGTTTACATATACAGCGTACGTACTTATGTGCAAACGCATGTACTTACATATGTACCGATGTCAAAGAAGTTTTACATTTCGGTGATGATGACGATGTTTCCGGCGAAGTGCCGTTTTCCAAGCCGTCTTGACCTTAATTTTGATTGAGATCCAGTTACGCCATCCGTTATATCCGATCGTCATTAGGCGACTACTTTCGAAGTGCCTCACCTAATTTGATCATCTACGCGTTCGATTGGATTAGACGGCATGAACCCAAATGGTAAAGTTGCACCTTTTCAGAATTCGCCATCGTCGTGTTTGTAAGAAATCGCATTTCGATTAGTACTGTTATGTATTCGCTTCCTGCATGAGATGAGTTTCTTTGACTGATATTATGAAAATAGTAAACACGCGAGGAAATTGCGCGTGCGTTGCTACGGTTTTATAGCGTGCAGTCGTGAACGATTGAAAGTTATGTGAACACTGCATATTTTTACAATTATATAGGGCTTCCGTAAATGCAGAATATAACTAGTTATAACCTAATATCGGTATATTGTTTTAAAATCCGGTGAAAGTATATAATCTAATTGGAATAGCAATTGCTCTTCCAATTAGAAGCACTAGCGAACCGAACTTTACCTACAATTTCTACTTGTAACATGACGCAAAAACCAAATACTGTTAACAAGAGGCTTGCTTATTAGATTCACAACTTTTGTGTTGGTTACAAATCTTAAGATAATTTGTGTTCGATAAAAACTACCAAGGCAATGCAATTCCAGCAAAAAAAAGAATCTTTACATGCTGTAAGTGTTTTGAGTTACTGCATCAGCTGTAAATTTATAACTTATATTATTTGAACATGCCTTTGTTACAATTACTATTGGAAATGCAAGAATCTTACAAGTGACCAGAAGTTTAGCCTATTTCATTATTTTTACTCACTTACTGATGAGAATAAACAAAACACCGGCAAAGAAATTCCCGGACAATACCATTCAATATGCTGTTGCACACATAAACTAAAATCCGCGGAAGCAAACTCATACAGTGTAGATAAATCATAGAAAAAATGCAACCAAACCAATTTCTGCGCTCACAATTTGGCAGGCAAACAAACAACCAATAGTCACCATAAACCACAATGTTTGAAATTATTTTTGTCTTATCGGAAAAACGAATATAATAGAAAAGTCATGAAATCGAATGGGTGTGTGATCTGATCTGTAGATTTGGAACAAATTATCTCCCGTCCAAAAATTTCATAAATTCGTTTAAAGCAGCCAACTTTCTAGCTACGACTTCGATATTCACATTTTTTTCAGCAATACAGTAACAATGGCCTTGCAGAATGAATTAGTAACAGGCAGAATGAACGGCTCTGCACTATTAAAATTTTTGTAGTGCTAACTGCAATGCCAGAACAATAATGGAATGATTCTCATAGCCAGGATATTGTGATGCATCCGTTAAATTTTCACAGATAAATTAAACATTTTTAATACCTGGTCCGACGTATCCTGCATGTACCTGGAAGCTGGCCCAAACTGTCATAGTTTTGCTAAACTTTTATTTTTTAAAAATGAATATTTTTAAGCTCTTCTGGTGCGTATTTCAAAAGATAACTGTTTCATTTGAAAAGTTTTCATACTGTAACCCACCGAATAACTTATAACATGCTTAAATCTCTCTTTGAGGTAGGTATCACCTTAACAAGATGGGTAGGGTGGCTAGTGATATGTGGCAATTCTGTTAGGTACACAATGAAGCAGAAGAACACCTCATCGTAAGTGTAGCCCGCTACAAGCACTGCCTTCTAGAACCAGCCTGTCAACACCAGCATCATAAACTTCCGCAAATTTGGAGATCAATTCAGATCAAAAGGATTATAAAATTATTCACAATAGATCTCATTGATTGCAGTGATGAAAGGCATTCAATGCCTAATCAACCCACTAATATTTGAATCTAATTTATGACATTTTAAAACCTTGGAAAGTGTTTTCCAATCTCCAGTGGTGTCGATTTCTACAGACCTACCGAGTTTTGCAGGGCAACGTTTATCAAAATGATATTCACCTCTGAGCTTTCTTCTGAATTTCTCCCAGATTTATATGTTGCCTGCAAAACAGCTCCAGCAAAAATTTCATATAAGCTAAACTTAAAAGTTTAGTCTTAAAAGTAATAATAGTATACGCAATGGTCTTCTTCATTATCCGTCTTTGGCGAAAATGGAGATAGTGATATATTACTAAATTTACTTTTGAGTATTGTGCTTATGACAAAATGGGCTTGTTGATTACACACTCATTTCTATTACTTGTACTACTTAATTGTCAGTAAAAAAAGAACATTGGCTAAGTAGCAAAATGATTACACTAACTGTCATTTCCAAATTTTCTTAAGACATATTTCTACTCCACAATTTCACGACATGTGCGCTTGCTTTTAAGTGCTGAATAGTCAAGTTAATTAATGTCTCAAAAAGATTGACCAAACAGCTCAACACCATACGAAATAATCTCGTAACTTCTGGCATTCGAGTTGAAACAGGATAACTTGGCCAAAATATTATTTCAGAAAAGAAATCAGAAAATGCTGTGTGTGATTTATTTCCTCGTCTGTCTTTTTTTATTTCTATAACTATCCTCGTGTCCGATTCTTGACTCCAGAAACATTTAATAAATTTCTCCTGATCTCTGTAATGTAGAATTATCTAAGGACACCCCACGGAGCTTGTATGTAAATGTAAGATTTTCAAATTATTGTTTTAAAATATCTTAAGCTAGAATTCTTCCAGTAGGCTGTATGTAAAATGAAGTCTATCCTAAATCCGTTATTCAGCAAGCTTTCAATCTGGAATATCTCCCTGCGTGGTGCATATCAAAGATGCAAACACGAAATGGTCGTAACTGTTTCAGATATTTCAGGAGTATATGTTTTTATTAAGGGGTTTTAGGAGACTTTTCGAAAGAAAAGAAAAAAATTCCAATGGTCTACTTTATAAAATTATTAAATAGTGAAAGTAACCGCCATAATAAGAATTATTAATTAAATAATTAATAAGTATATTGACTACATACTTAAAAGCAAGGAAATATTTCAAATCACTCACGTCTAAAATTACATAATCCTCATATCTTGGTTCTAGCATCTTAATCTGCTCAAAGAAGTAATAAAATTCATTTTAATACATTGATAATTCCATATGTAAATACATAACACATGTACATTTACACGCATAAGTGGTGTGTGCATGTGAATACAACCATAAATACGTGCAAGTAGAAATAGTATATTGTGAATGGTGCGCGAATTGAACTTACTACGATATAACGCAACACTAGGAACGAACGGAGGAAAAGTAATAAAATCACACAATCGCTGAATGCGCAAACGGCCAGCAAACAAACTATGAATGGAAGGAAGAATAACCATCAGTCTGGAATAACAAAAGGCAATACTTAGAAATATACAGCAGAGTTTATTTATTACATGTTATATGGCGTGAACAAGATGAAAGCAATCACGTTAGATCGTATGCCTATTTTAGTATTGTAATTGGCCGTATATATACACCACCGGTAATTGAAGTATGAAATATTACTTGTGAAACTTCAAACTTGAGTGAAATTTTATGAATATTTCTGCAACACAAAACACTTATCTCATTCCAATTTCTCTTTATGTATTGTTTAATATAGTCAATTATCATTCAGATAATTCTATTAACCTAAATTTGCGATTCATTGACTAATTAGAAGAGCGGCGAGTTGACTAAAACTGCTAACAAAGCTATTTCGTTGCTTCAATTCGGTATAATTCGCAAGAAACACAACTAAAACGCAATACGACTTCTATGCGTTGCGGAACAAGCTTAATTACACGTTAAAAGAAACAGAAAAAGCCTTCTACGATGATCGTCATTAGCGTCACCGACAATAGGAGAACGCCGCATCAGCTATTCCTATGGTAAAAAGGTAGATATAGTCTAAGACATGATATTTTAAAATGATTCAAAACTTAACAGTCGTTAGATGTACCAGTTCCAGTAATTATAGTCTAAAAACGTTTGAAAGTTTTGTTTAAAAGCTGTTTTTTTTATTGCCTAATTGTTAGAAATACCTGTCCATGGATGAAGGAAACTTGCCATCATATCAAGCTCACACCAGAAAAAAATCAAATACGAGGAAAATTAATATGTACTAACCTGAAATGCTGGTGATTAGCATGTCTCAGTAGTTAACAGAAATCATCATCATTTCTGAAAGGGTAAATCTTCCTATTCTGATGGAGGTTGAGTTTATTTTTTTTTATTAGAGGTTAAGTTGAATGAAATACGACCACTATTGGATTCTACTTCAGGAGATGTAGGGCGTAGGATGGAGAAAAGAAGTTTTAGAAATTAAAATATGATTCTCTCGAAAACTGTAATGGCAAACTTCTGTATACAGCATTTCAAAAACTTTCTTTCTTTCTTTGAAAAACAACATTAATATTATTTTTGACATAACCCGTTCTGAGCTTTCATTTATATACAGTAACAACTTACTTAGTTGAAGGCATAGTCAAATGTGTTAGTATAGGGCAAAACCCTAGACAAATTTTAACGTCTAGTCCTCGCTAAAGTGATCTTTGTCTACTAGGTGTTACGCAAAGTATTTACACCACAAAGTCGGCAGAAGATTAACAGTTAAACATTAAACTGCGATTAGACTTGGATGGAAATATTGCGATTGTGCAAACATAACCTTGTATATTTTAGCAATACACTAGTGCGTAGTTTACATATTTCCCACTAAGTACAAGCATCTGTAAGCTTGACACTTACAGCCGATGTAAAATTTTCCAATACTCACAAAATACTTTCACTAAAATATCGTTTGGGATTTATTTTATTTGTTTATTTAATAGGATTGTTATTACTATAACTCTATTGGTAGTTTCACTAGTTCCAAATTTGAAAAACATTAGGAGAAGGAGATGCATAACCACAATGGACCCTGATACCGTAGTAGTAGGCGAAACAAAACTACTTGCTTGTTGGTTACTATGTTCTCCAAATTCTAGTAAGTTGAATAATGCCAGAGGTGGAAAGGACTTTGGTTTGCAAATTGTCTGAATTATGTTATTGACTATATCATTTATTATGGTGAGCTTTTTGCACGCCACAAAAACAATTCCTCCATTCCCAAGCATCATGGAAAGCAGCATTGTATCTACAGTTCCTATATTAGCGAATCCTATGTAGGTAGCGGCCAAGTAGAATTTGAGACTTTCCCAATTTCTAGAGGAAAACGGCGATATACTAACAGAGTACGCATATACAGAAAACTGAATACATCATACAACTTCTTAATGGCCATGATCGGTTTGTAACCTGCACCGTTAGAATACGAACACAAAAGAAAACTTTATTGCATTGGGGACCGTAAAGAGAATGTTTGAGGTAATATACGATCAAATATTAGGTGATGCATAGGTACAAAAGAACCCAAGACTCGTAGGTATAGAAGGATGAAGGCAGAGGATATGGTGTTGGTAAGTAAACAATTGTAGAAAATGCAATTGAATTCCACTTTGGCAATAACAGAGAACTGGTTCTAAGTAGGAAGAATATGAAACACAGGAGTATTACATATATAGTTGGGTGTATATTTAGACCGAATTTAGGTAATAGGAAGAGTCTAGTCCAGCATCAATTTTCTGGTATTCATGGCAAATAAAACCATTGTTAGTGCAATCTTTTTTGTTAGAGATATTACGCAGCGCAATAATGAAAAATTCAGCATTGCACTAAAATTGGAAGCACCAGTTCACCACACCTACAATCATCTGATTTTAATCCAATAGGACCATTAGAAAATTTTGTTTCGAATAGGAGTAATTCGGGTGGAATTGATACACAAAATCGAGCAAACTGGTGTAATTTAACAAAAAATCGTTTACCATCTTGTGCGCAATTTTGATGACACAATAATACTTTGGCAACAAGAAAATTACTCATATTTGCAGCTCTCCACAGACGTACTGACAAGAAGACCATAACAGCAGAAGTGAGATGGTAGGGTTGTGACAGCAAGAGTTAGACCTTGCAAGACGCTGGAAGCTAGTTTGTGCTGCGTTGTATGTACACCCAACTGCCACAACTTGAATAATAAGTACAGGGTTCGGCAGTGAAACAGGATGATTAAAAACTAAAGAGAGAGAGAACGTAAAGAGTGAATGTTTTTATTAATTGATCATCTAAGTATAAAGTACAAGAATGGCAATTTGGCGTGCAATAAACAAAAAAACTATTTTTTAAACACTACGTTGTCCTCCATGGAAATTGATGCAGTCGTATAGTCGGGCCTGGAAGTTTCGCATGACCTCATGCAGCATATTGACGGGTATTGCTCCAACTTCGTCTCGTATGCGTTGCTTGAGGGCTTCAATAGTTCTGGGAGGATTGACCTGGAACACTGTTGTTTTTAGGTACCTCCATAAAAAGAAGTTGCAGACCGTTAAACCGGGAGAGCGAGGGGGCCAAGTCATATCCCCATTACGAGATATGACTTTGCCCGGGAACAAAGCTTTCACAGCATCCATTGAAATTCGTGCGGTATGGCTTGTTGTTCCGTCTTGTTGGAAAAGTGTGTCTCCATTTATTGGGAAACGGGCAAGTTGGTGTGTCAGAAAGTTACGAATCATTTCAACGTATCGCTGAGAATTAACGGTCAACGCGTTTCGTACCATATTCTCAAAAAAATACGGACCTATTATTCCATATGCAAATATCGCGCACCACACTGTAACTTTTTCCGAATGAATATAGGCGTTTGATGGAGTGAAGGAGGGTTTGCAGCCGCCCAATATCTGAAGTTTTGTTTATTGATAAAACCAGATAGGTGGAAGTGCACCTCATCGCTCATCCACAAGTTGTTCACTTGGTCGTCATTTCCTTTGAGCTTCATCAGCATATCCCCGCAAAAACGAATACGGTGTTCATTGTCACCCGGTTGGAGAGATTGTACCATCTGCATTTTGTACGAGTGAAAATGCAGATCTGTGTGGAGAATCCTTCTTACCGATCAACGATTCATTGTCATCTGTCAACTAAAATGTAAGCCGTGCTAATGGTGGGGGCCAATGACATTTGTTCCCATCACCACCTTACGAGCTCTAAGCCGCATTTTAAATCATCCTGTTTCACTGCCGGACCCTGTAGATACCTTTCAATCGTTCTCTATATCCAAATAATTCACAATAGTTGATTCAGAGCCGTATCTTCAAAAGCATTGCGTCAAAATCTTGATTAATTGGAGGATATTGGATGGCAATATTTGATATTATGCGGCAAAAGATTGTTACAGTTAATGAAGATATGTTAGAACACACAGTTGGAAACAATCTAGAATATATTGTCGGAAGATATACATTTATACAAGGAAAAGCCGACTGTGTTCTATGGAAAAAGCATGTGCGTGCACGTATCTCTAAGTGCAAAGCCGGAGAATCGACAAAAACATCTTAATTGAAACAACAAACATGGACATCCTTCCTCTTGTATATTTGTATATTGGGAACGGAGCTAACCGGCAGTTAGAGCAAACCGAACCGCTTAAGCGGCGAGCAAGGTGCATGATCATCATCAGGTTTTAGGTTTTCTGTATTACATACATAGTTATTGGTGGTGGATTTTTCCCGCCATATTTAAAGTCTCGCGTGCAGTGCGTGCGTTATATACGTTATACTTGTGTGTATCGTATACGCACACTTTCGCAGTACATCGTACGCATACAAACACAAACTTGCACGGTATACGAAGCTCTAGGTTAATGACCTAGTCCACAAGGCATCAGCTTGGGATAGGACCCAAACTCTCCGAACTCGACTGAATGCCGCGCGGCTCAATACAATGTCTACACGCTCGGTTTTTTACCTTACAACAGCGGTCGGTAACGAGGTTCGGGGCCGAATGACGTACGGTTGGATTAAATTTAAAAAAGACATTCTGTCCTGTATGTACGCGAGTTTCGTTACATTGGCGATATGTGTGCAAGTTTTTTTTTTATTTTGGTTAAAATGAAATCTGCCGTTGTGTGCGAGTCGCAAGTCGATATATGAAACGATAACGGAAGACGATGTTATTACCATCGCATGTATGTATGTTGTGGAGTTTGATCGTGCAGCCTCTCTTAAATAAGAATTGTATTGATTTCTTTACGCGTTTGATTTTAGTAAATGCTTTTGTAGTATTATTGGTTCTAAGAAAACGATACATAACAGGAAGATGAAAGCTTTGAGAATACCCATCTATAGACATCCAACAAATGGAAGTCACTAAATATCAAACTATATATTTAATGACAACAACATTATTGTGGTCTCAGAAATGACCAACCTCTACAAACTTGCTGTAATAAAGGTGTTCGGATTTTCTTCGAAGATTTCAGTAATATCAACAACGTATACAGCTGCTCCATTATAGTAATAACTTGACCCAATTATTTTTCTTATTTAAACATCATTTGTTCTTGTAAATTCTCTATAAGCAAAACATAATCTACGACAGCATGACCGTTTTCTACAAATCTCCTTATATATCGTGGGAATACAGTGGACTTTATAAGAATGTGTGAGGATTTAAAATGTTTTCACTTTCTTTTATATATTCCAAATTCCTCCTCTTCAGATGTAAAATTGGTGCACAAAATTTAGTAGGTGTTTGTTGTAACGGCAAGGTTAGTGTTAAAGGATCAACAATTATGATGTGTTAGGGTACATTTAGTTTGGAGTTTGTTTTATGCTTTTAATCTAACATTCGATACAATCTAACTTTACAGTTGCCAAGCTATTTCATTTGCGCATTTGGTGACTACAGATTATTTCGACCTATCTAGTGCCATAGATATGGTGTTCTGCAATGGATATTATTGCAATTTGAAAAATGGGGGACAAAGTCAGCCACTAGCTATGCGTTTCTCACTTTCTCCAAATTCCAAATGCTTATCTAATCATTCATTAAAAGGAGGACAAGATTATTCAGCCTCGACTTGCTAAAGTAAACTTACGATATCTCACTGTTGGGAAGACCTTTTTTTATTCTTCCCACGGGCGGGTGACCCAGTGGGGCCGCTTGGCCAAAAAGGCCTATTGTGTCGCATTCCGTTTAAGCCTTCCAGCCCAGTTGCACCTATGAGAGAAAGTATGCGAACTGGTTGAGAATTAATTTCTCTAGTTTGGGTTCGTCCAATCTGTCGATCCCAAAGTGGCTCCGCCTTTCCATGTCCCATACAGGAGAAACAGGTGTTTGTTCAGTGTGCAGTGCGCAGTTAGGATGCTTGTTCCAGTGGGACCGGTGTCTGACAGCGAGCTGTGTTCTGACGAAAGTCTTGACGCAACCATAGGAACTCCCACACGTCGGTTCCAGACCTATGTGTAGCCGTTCACTGGCTGTTCCGGCTATCCCGTCAGCAATTTCATTCTCCCTGATCTTGGAGCGACCCGGCACCTATCTCAGCGTAATGTTGTGAAGTTCCGTCAGTTGTTTCAGCTTCCTATGGCAGTTTAAAACTACCACAGAATCAAACTTGACAGCTTGCAAGGCCTTCAGGGCACCTTGGCTGTCCGATAATATTTTCACTACTTAATTCCCGTGCGAAGAGATTAAAGTTCCTTCAGCGCACGTCTGAATGGCTATAATTTCGTTCTAGAAAACGGAAGGGGAGATTCCAATGCCCGTGCCATTTGACATTTTGGAGGCAACTACAAACCAGGGTTGAAGCTTTTGATTGCGTTTGCGGATGTCGGTTATAGCAGTCTTCCTGGTAGGTAGTTTCTCTATCTGTAGTTTCTAGTGAAACTAAAGATGGCCGGGATCCTGTCCGGCCTAACGGACAGTGGTGCGGTAGGAAGACCTTCATTGTGACACCCAGTCACACTGAAGACACAGACACAGAGAAATTGTGTTCTTTCCTGTCGGTAATGATAGTCTCTGCTCTATGTAGTTGCAGATGCTATATTTAGCCCTGTTGTCCACTGGCATTCATTTGGTCTACATCATTAATTAGAACAAATCTAGTGAGTCAACAAACTAACGAAGCATAGGCAATAGAAGGTAGTATAACCTTCATGTTCTGGTAGTACACCAATAGATATTTAAGTTTTAGTTTAAGACAAGACTTATGTATATGTAACTTCTCTTGATAGCAGTTTTCTACGTACAAACATGAAGATTGTTCCTCCACTAAAATGGATACCGTGTTATCAAATCCTCTGCAAACTCTAATGGCAGTAATTAGTATAGTACTGTGGATGAGACAATAGTTTATCCACAAGACACCATAGTAGAGGAGTAGCTTTTAGAGAGCATTTATACGTGAATTATTCTGTTTTTCATAATGGAACGATTATAGACAACTGATAAACTAGATTTAGTTTAGAAACTATTTTCACTATTTGCCAAAATCGCAACAGATTATTCAGTAGTATTTGCTAGACGTTTGGCCATACCTTCTTCCAATAATAAAACTAATTGTTGAGTCAAGGTTTTCCTTTCTTTTTTTTTTCTAATCTCGTATGTAAAGGGTTTTCAATAAGAATCGAAACCCACGTGATCTCTGACGTAAGATGACGTAAACAATATGTTAGTAAAACAAAAAATATCCCTAAGCTATCTAACCGGCCTAACCTGAGTTGCTAGTCGATATTTGATTTAACAGTTTTTGTACGTCTCTGTTTGTGTCGTTCAGTCGGTGCTTAGTTGTGATTATTTACAATATAAACCTAACCTGTAAAATTTTAATTGTCAATATATGTAAATAAAAACATCTGGAGGATTTTTATTTTTAAAAATATGTATTACCATACTCTTAAATGGGTAGCATATCTAAAAGAGGTCACGTGGGTTTCGGTATTTATTGAAAGCGCGGTACTATCTTCATATTTCAGTAACTTTATAATATTCCTCTAAAAACTTTTCATTTCCTTGGCTCGCTCTTGATGCTCTTATCTCTTTTCTGTAAGCTTTTACATTTACGACAAACATTTTTCAGTAAGCAAAAAAAAAAGGATTTAGAAAGATCCAGAAAAATATTCTCGTTTTCTTTCGGTTGCACCAACAATAATCATTCTTTGCGCAACAAGCTTTCATTCTGAAAATGCCTCATTGTTAGAAGACTGTGCCTACTTTGATTTGATTTGGTGTAGATTTCATTAATTTAATTCTCAGTTTTTCTGACTTCTGTTATTCGAAGATATTTTATTTTCGTAAATTATTTTGGGATAACTGCAAGTTATGTATTATATTACTATATACTTACTATTATATTACTATTATATTACTTGCTATCATCACGCTATACATGTAAACTGTCTGCTTACAAATCAAAAGATGTGGCTAAAAATTGAAAGTTTTTTGTTGGAAAGTTTAGAGCGTTTACAAGCAGTTTGTGGTATATTGGGCAGGTGAATATAGCATTCTGTCAAATCAACTATCCAAATTTGTAGTTAATCTAAGGACATTTTGGAACTTATGCAAAAATGGTATATGCAATATAGGTATTTATTAGATATGAATCTCTTGACAGGAGTATCATTATACCATTTAATCAATAAATAATCAATTCACAAAAAGATCCGAAAAATTGAATGAAGGAATATATGCATTGCTTCGCCTTGAAACAAAGAACTACGAACAGTAAGCATTCCAAACCTACTTGCACGGCTGGATTTATAATTGGTGAACGACGGGAACAGTATATACCTAGCTTTATCACAACATAAACCCCTCCTGATAATGGCAAATAAAAGCGTAAAGCGACAATAACGTAGGTGCCCTCGGTGTCATTAACCCGAGAAGGACTGCCGGCCCACCAATTTCCGCGCAGTAAATGAGGGGATGTAGCCCCCTAGGTATCGACATTATAAACATACTGGCAACGGGCATACCTTTTGTAACTCGTTTTTAAATCTTTTGAATTTTATCGCCGCTCAGTCGCATCAAATATTTTTCTTGCAGGATTGCTTAGGGGAATCTGGTTTACGATGCGGGCTGTCTAATTTCTTTATGTATGCAAGACAATATTTGATTAGTTGATAAGGAATTCTAGGTTAAATATCGTGGGTTTAGGATGAGCAAATATTTAGATGCCATTTTTACATTGGCTGTTGTAGTACGGAAAAAAATTGTTCTTTTGAGGTAATAATAATTTCGATTCTAAATTGAAGTACAAAGACGGTGTAAGACGGTGTTTATCATATTTGAGCAAGTAATTTTGCTACGACCTATAAACATTTATGTGGCGATAACGAACGACATCTATAATATTGCGAAACCGGCATACGTACATATTCTACATGTATATGTATATCGGTTGCTGTTTAAATGACAAAATTTACATCTGCGTGTGCAAGCCTCTTGACTGCGCCGTTCGTGCTCGCTTCGCGAATTGGTTAATTCTTGAGCCACGAAACGATAATTCATTTCCATCGTGATAACGCTATTACTTTATATTTATGTGTTGATGTGCTGTCGGTCTATTTGGAAGGTAGAAGGCGTTTGCAAATCATATATCGCTGGTAGTGTACGCCTATGAATAGTGCACAACGAACAATGCGCACTTTATTTATGATAATCGCGAAATAGGAAGAGGTTACGTGGTGCATTCCATATCCTTTCTGTACGCTTTCGGCTTTATCTAGATTGTCGAGTTATATTATTATATTCTGCGACTTAGATTTCATAAATTATATCTAGCTAACGATTTTTAAAATGTTAAGTAGATAAATGAAATTAAATAGATATACGATAATTATCAGTATCAAAGTTACCATTGTTTTGGATGCCTTAAAGCAAGCAGTAGGCTGCAAGCAAGATATGTAGTTGTTTCTTTGTAGTTGTACATGTAATTAAATAGGTACTAAATGCAATTGAAAAGTGTTTTGTTTCTGAAGAAGTTTTAAATTAGTACAACAAATGTAGTCGTTGTTATTGGCAGTAATTGTTACAAGAAAATGCTGCTGTACTCTGTATACAAATCTCTCTAGCTCTTGATTTTGGAATCGCTGCACGTTGTATGTGGACAAATAAACATGTCAGTTTCAGAAGTTAAATAACATTACATATTTTGATTCAATGTAAATCGGCTTAAACTTTTGCAGTGTAATAATATAAGAACCAACGGGTGTAAAAACATTTAGTTCATAGACAGCAGAGTTCTTGCGATCTACTGAAACCTAGATTACTTAAGTTAGTTAATATTTTACTGTTCTTTTTTTATAATGAATTAGTCGGAAACTCGTACTGTTATGAAGTAGTGTATTTAGTTCCAGTGTAACTACGTAAGAAACAGTATCTAATTGAGCTGCTCAATTTTGCTTTGGTAATTTTGACTTCACAAATAATTCACGCGATCGGTTAGAATGAAAGGTCAATAACTGAACGAAAAATAGAATTAAAAACGTTTATTGATTTATATTTGAATCAAGTAATCACTTGTGATCAGAGATAGATTCAATATGACAATCACAAACGTTCAGCGCATTTATTGGACAAGAATGAATAACCAGACATACACCAACGGGTAATATTTATTAGAAGAAGCTGATGGTGAGTGTTTGGTGATCTACTGCAGGTGTGGTTCATTACGATTTTGTGAAACCAGGCTCATCAATCATAGCAGAAATACACCGTAACCAACTAGACAAAATGGTGCTAAAACTTAACTGGGTGGTCAACAGACAGACTTCTTGTTCACGTCTCTTCTTTATCATCGTCCATACTTACCAGATCTAGTTCCCACTAACTACCACTTTTTTCGCAATTTGGACAACTTCTTGGTAGAAAAAAATTCAATTCCAATAATGTAGTAATCGTGGCCTTTCAGGAATTCATAGATTCTCGTCCAACCAATGCTGTCGTTCTCTGCACATGCTGAAGCGTAGCCGACAGTGGTCAGCAGTCAAAGGAAGGACTAATCGAGTACGGTATGAAAAAAATCCAAAAGTTCGAATGCGGCAATATAGCGAAGGTATAGTAGCAGGTCTACATTCTTCTTCAAACCATTGGTCAGCGATTGGACGTGTTGTAGCAAAACAGTCTTGTTGAGCTAGTTGTCTGAAGTGCCTGGTTTACCTCTTCGTGTTCCTCTACCTTCTTCTGTCCACACACAACACACACGCATTACCGTCATTGCAATACAATTAACACGACGGCCAATTTCGCGACAAACCAACATCTCGATAGGCAACAATTCTACCCCCGTCAAAGTCACTAACACGGTTGTAATCTTGACGTCTTCGAACTCTAGGCATGTTGTTACGATCTCATGAATATGAATCTCTTCGCAGAAAAGTAAGAGAATTTTTTTTCGTAAAACAGCATCAATAACCAATTACTCCATCTGGCTGTAACACTTCTAATGTCACTGACTATAATTTCTTATGTTTAAAAATTGCAATTATAGTTGGCAATGTAATAGAACATAGTTTTGGAAACACATTTTTCTGCACAAAATTTTATACAGACTTCTCCAGAAATTACTAACCATCACCAAGCAGATATGAAATATGATTTCCTAGAATGTTTAGACATTATTATGATCTAGTTCCAATTGGTTTTCGCTTCCTCTTCTGCTAATTATAAAGTAGAGTACATATATCTATGTATGTTGCAATATTCACAGAAATTGCTTGACAATTCAATGTTATGAGAAGAAGATGAGCTAATACTAAAATTCTTTGTTGGCTTTACACAATGCTAAAATGTTTAAAGTCGGGTTAGTTGTTCAACTGTCATTTAAAATATTACAAACGCATTTTAACGCTTAGTTGTAGAAGATAAGCAAAACTAGAATGTTGACTAGTTGATAGCAGAAATATAAATAATTTATTAGAAATTTTATATTTATTTAATTTTTTTTTTAATTTTTATATATTTCATATCATCTATATAATTAATTTCGAAAATCACCCACCGATGCTGTAAGTTACACTGTCGAGGAAGAGTATATTGTTAGGAGCGCCTTGTTCCTTGTTACGTTTTACCTTGTCCCTGAGCATATCCCTCACATCTTTCAGTAGTTCAAAATAATTAGCAGCGAAATCAATAGTGTCCTCTGGTTTGTGAAAAATATGTTTTAGATCATATTAAAAATAGATATAAAAATCTTACATAAGGTGCTCTAAATTCATATTCTTTAACGGATTACAGCAAGAAAAAGTTTAGCTAAATTAACATGTATGTATTATACATATTATATATCTTAATTCCAAATATGTACATCTTTAGACAACAAAGTTATCTCCACTGCAAGAATTTGGAGGTGATTCTGTTACTCTCACTTTAATTGCAGAGCAAATTATGTTGTGCTTCTAAATTCAAAATACTTGATAAGCAACATGTAATGTAATATTTCATTCTTGATTGCATAATTGAAATATGATATTCTACTAACGCCTACGTCTAGAACATCATAAGACCCGAATTTGGTATGTAGCTCAGCGTAATTTTAGAGATAAATCATATTCGTGTAGCTTAGATAACAACGTGCTAGAGAAATAAATCCCCAGGAAATACTTTTCAAGATTTAAAACGAATGTTACTCTATTTAAACTGAAAATTATTAACGTGCCCTTGCCTAGTATGAAACAATGGTACAATGGCTTGCATAGGATTTAAATACAATTTCTTAACCAAAAACCATTTAAAGTATTTTTTTGTAACTCTATCCTCTTCTGAGTTACTAATAAAAACAGTTGAGATATCATTCTATTCACACTACAAACAAAACGTTTTCATAATCTGCATAAATGTTGAAGGTCCTTCGAGTGAAACTAATTATAAAGTGCTTTGGTAAGAAAACCAAATAGACCATTGAAAAAAAAATGAACATACTCAAAATAATCGCGTTGGTGGCTTGATGGCAATACTACAAACTTCTCACTTTCATATTTCGACGAAATTGTTGGAGTATGCCTCGGTATTTATGAGATATTCCGTTGCTCAACGATTTTAAGTCCTTAGTTATATTTTCATTGAAATTAGTGTTTTGAATAGCGTGCAGTTAATAGTTTAACAATCTACACTCCCACGCAGTATTAAAATGAAGAAACCGATATTAAAGCTATTCGAAATTGTCACATGTTTGAAGAGGTCTGTGATTAGATGCAATTATTTAATTACGGAACAGGTGGAATACGCGCGGGGATATTTCCTATCGATGGCATCGTTGAAGAACATATAATATGTGGGTTAGGTATGTAATTAGATGAGATGTTTGCAAAGATGAGTTGCGAGAACGTTTATGCCACTTAAAAAGAATATAATGACGAATAGGTAATAAAAATATCACATCACACTAGCGATTAATGTGATAGAAAACTAAGATTAACGCAAGCTGTTACAGTTCAAGCTATAAAGAATATGTGTACTTACATACGTGAGAACGTAAGAGGTAATATTGAATATCAACGAACAGGATGGTCAAAAACAAATTGTCTCACATTTTAGCGCGTAAAAATGTTCCGGCAAAGTATATAAATAAAAACATTTTTCTATATGGAAATTAAATGATGATGAAATGATCGTGATCGTGTTCTAATACTTCTCAAATATTGTTGACAGTTTGTGATTGACATTCAATAGCTGCTGTATGATTTTAGTTTTCTATATCCATACATACATATATTGCATAACATGGAAACTGCAACACCAACAAGGGGTGCGAATTTTTTAACCAAACTTGGTAGAAACATAACTAGTCAAAGGCAATAATTGATTAAATTTTTGTTGCGATAGATCAAGTGGCCATGGCACATCTGACACTTGATTCAGTTTTCGCTGACATTAATGTGTGGTGTATTTATTATTTGTTTCAAATTAATTTCAACGGTTTTATCTTATTATACCTTTGTTTAACGTGTTTAAAGAGTTTTATTATGCCTAGAGTGCGGCAACGTGGAAATTATCGCCAATTAAGCGAATTCGACAGAGGTCGAATTGTTGGTTTGCGAGAAGGTGGTTCTTCATACAGGGAAATTGCAAACCGCCTTAACCGGAACCAATCCACCATTATGCGCTGTTATCAATCATGGACTAGGGAGGGTCAGGAAAGACGCCACAGAGGAACCGGAGGCCGAAGAAGAACTAATGAGATACAGGACCGCCGCCTTCGCCTAATGGCACTAAGAGACAGGTTCTCCAGTACCAGATCAATTGCTGACGTGTGGTTAGGTAATCAAGGTCGTCCTGTAACCCTTGAAACTGTTTTTCGTCGAATTAGGGGTTTCGGCTTACAATCTTATCGTCCACACCTTGTGTTACCACTTACGGCTCAACACCGACAGCAACGTTTGGAGTGGTGTAGATTGCAAATGCATTGGATCGTGGAGTGGCATAAGGTGGCGTTCAGTGATGAATCTCGATTTTGTCTAGGGATGCATGATGTATGATGTATGAGGGTCAGACGAAGACGTGGGGAACGTCGTGATATTCAGTTTTCCGTTGAAAGGCGTATGCATCGAGCAGTGGGTGTTATGGTATGGGGTGCTATAGCATATGGGAGTAGGTCTCAGTAGGTGTTCATCCATACCACCATGAACGCCCAGCGTTACATTGATGAGGTGATAGAACCCCATATTCTTCCATATCTTCAAACGCTCGAAGACCCACTTTTCCAGCAGGATAATGCCCCTCCCCACGTAGCGAGAATTTCTATAAATCGCTTCGAAGAGGCTCATGTCAATATCTTGCCATGGCCAACCAAATCCCCCGACCTCTCGCCAATAGAACATGTGTGGGACATTATGGGACGAAAACTTATGAATTTAGCCAATCCCCCGCAGACACTAATAGCTCTCCGGCATGAATTACAGGTTGCTTGGGACACCATACCCCAAGAGGATATCGACCACCTAGTCGAATCAATGCCACAAAGAGTGAGGGAGTGTGAAACTAATAGGGGCGGCTCGACACATTATTAATAAAAATTATGTTAAATTGTGTTAGTCTTTTGTTTTTTTTTCTTTGAAACTTTAATCAATTATTGCCTTTCACTAGTTATACGTTTCTACCAAGTTTGGTCAAAAAATTCGCACCCCTTCTTGGTGTTGCAGTTTCCATGTCATGCAGCATGTATACACAATTCCATATTTGGTCCAACAATAAAATCACCTCAGTTTCTAATTTCATAGCACACGCTACTGAGAAATTTCTGCTTCTGGTATTTGGAAAATTCTGCATGGGCAACTAAGGATGATTAGGTTTTGTCATAGTTACAATTTTTCTTCCGCATAGACGCTAATAAATCTCCTAAGAGACACTACTTAGCTAAACTTTCTGCAGAACATAAAATATAATAGGTGGTATTTTATTGAGCCGTAATTAAAAAGATTTGGTTAGAGCACCGTGATGTTCTGGCACATTTGAATGCATACTGAACTCCTAGATCAGTAGAGGTAGAGTTCAAACTATTCCACTGTAATAATATGGATCTACAAACAAGAGTTGGTTTAGTTCATATGCGTGAAATGAACGGGGCAAAAATTAAACCGCTGGATTACGAAGATTTCACACGAGAATGGATTATAGAGCGAGGCTCTGTCAAATAAAAACATACCGCAATTTGATATAAAAATTTGAAAGAAACAGGCTCTGTAACTGACCTATCAAGTTCAGAAAGACCAAGAGTTAGCGACCAGAGAGTCTTCCTGAAAATCAGGACATACCTACAGAAAATCCAGTAGCAATCAGCAGTGCAAATGCGATATCTACACGATTTTTCTTTCAGATCAATTCAGATGACAATTCAACCAATTTATGGACAGATGAAGCACATTTTACTCTGAATGGCGCAATTAATACTCAAAACTGTAGAATCTGGTCTGCAAAAAATCCACAAGAAATCGTTCAAGAAGGTCTTCATGACAAGAAAGTCACCGTTTGGCGTTTACAGCTGATTTTATTATTGGTATGTATTTCTACGAAGAAACGTAGCATGAAGAAGCCGTATCTGCAACTGTAAATATTGTTAAGAGGTTATGTTACTTCACAGCAAAATGAGCAACAGCATTTCTCTGCAGGATGGAGCACCCTTTCAAATTTTCCTATTATGGAAAGAATTGTTAAGCAACGTTTTTCAAGAGCGCGTGTTAACCTGACATTTTGCAAAGTCATGGCCATCAAGATCACTTGATCTTCACTCAGTGAATTACTCACTGTCGTGTTATTTAAAAAGTTTAGAGGTTAGAACCCCAACAACGTTGCAAGAATTAAAATACAATATTACGGAGCAAATTGGTGCAATTTAACTTGAAATGTTGTGGAGTGCTGTGTACAATTTGGAGGATAGGTTGGTAATCCTACAACAACAAAATGGAGGTCATATTGAGCAACTGTCGTAACTGGTCATTCCTTAAGAAATTAGATTTCGTTTATTTTTCATTGTTAATTTGTTAAAAGTTATAATCATTGAAAATATAACCCTTCTTTTATGATAACCCTATATATTGACTAATTAGTTTACGGAAACCAAATACGGAACTGTTATTTTTAAATTAATTTACATATCCAGCGCCTCCACCAATTATATACCTACCACTAATATGCGATTTATGTGTAAATTGGTATCCTTATTTGCTTATTTATTCTATTTGATTGCGTCAAGCAGCTAGTAACAAACTTACTAAGTTGTCATTTTGGAACTTTTGGCCTTCTAAACAGACCTGCTTCCTAAATGAAACGTGCAAATCCCCAGGCCGTCTTTATTTGTTTTAAATTTTTGGGCAAATATTATAATTCAGATGAGATATATTGATACTGTTGCAACACATTGTACAGAGAAGTATATTTTCAATTTTAAGCAGTATTCGACCTCCTCATAAACCCATTCTAGCAAGAACAGCAGCTATATACATAAGCGTGAATGTTCCCTCAGCAAACACTTACGAAGAAGCGTAAATACTCTATTTGCATTTTGAATGTATTTAATGTTTCTCCAGCCTACCACAAGGTTCTAACTTGGGTCCTCCTTTTTTTAAATAACATATTTATAGTCAATCAATTCGATGACACAGAACTTCTTTCTTGGAACCAATACAACATCAACTAGACTATAGTTACGATATTGAAGTGCATTAATTTAGAGTATATTTTTCGAATCCCGGCGGATATACACTCGTTGAGAAAGGAGCCATTAACTTTTCGAATGGTTGTACAGGCCAATGTTGCTAATACAATGAAATTAGACTGGATGCGTTGGCGCTGTAGGGGCATTTATTAGCCCGAAGAGAAGGCAGGCGATACAGTAAAAAAAGGCGTAGAAAAATGTATGCCATTATGTTGTGCAGTTGGAAGCTTTCGTTTCGTCTAGCCGAGTTAAGATTTAGAGGTCAATGACACCGTGTGTATGTCGATTCTAGGCGAGCTGCACACACGTTCTGTGTATACATTTCGTGTGTGCATGTGCATTGTATGCGCACACATACACATAGTTGCTCCTTCCTATTGTGAAAACGTACACAGAAATGTCAGCGTATCGTACACGAAAGTCGTATATGCGTGTGTGCGATATGGGTTCTCATATATTGGAAAAAAATTACCAGAAGTAAGTCGATTCTTGTCTTATTTCCTTCTCCTGAATGCAACAATAACGCCGTAGCAGTTCCATTGCAACTAGTCGTCATCGCATGAACGTATTATTTTCACATTAAAACCTGTTAGATTATATGGGTACGTAATTCACTACACACTACGTAACTGCATCTGTGTGAGTTCGCAGGAAATGAGCAATTGGAAATTGGGAACGATTTTTTGTCGCGCCGTTTTACTAGTAGCACTCAGAAACTGTGCTAAGTTCCCCTATAGTAGAATTGTACTCGTTTTTTTTCTTGTGCGAACTGTGTTGGAAAAACGTTGCAGCAGGTGCTTGACTATTGCTGTAGATTACAGTCAGTTGTAAAGCTGTATGTACAACATCTAAACAAAATTGCATTTTTATTTTTTGATTGTCTTTGGCTTATTGGCTCGTAGTAGGTTTCTTATCAGAGTAGATTAAGCAATATTGAAAACTGTTGTCAGAGAATATCCGCTCAAATTATATCATCATATATATATATATATCCAGAAACTCAAAATTTTTAGGGATATATCTGAATATATACATACATAGAGGTACAGTAAAATGTCGTCAGTGGAACGGATTTTCTGGAAAAACTTGCTCTATTGGCATTTTGAACTGTATAGAACGTATGGCATCCCTCTTCAGTTTCACTGAGATTATAGAATTTTCTTCAGGAAGATTACAAAAGTCTACGTCATTCTGAGATTAGACATACTGGAGCTGGAGACCTGAGGAGTTAGTACGACATGCCAGCAATAACTGTTCACAGATCCAAACCAACTAGCATTGACTTACTGGCATGAGATATTGCAAAATCCTTCGGAATTCATCCAAGCGAGGAAGAACTCCACATGCATTTTCTTACCAACTGTCATAGGAGAGTAGAACTCCTTTAGGATCCAGCACGCAGATATACTTTTGACATGTCTATGAACGTGTCTTTGTAAGTACAACCAGGTCAAGAAAACTAAATTTACAAGAGCACACCTTCCCTTTCGGAAGAAATTACCGTTTGGAGCGTGCTCGTTTATGATAAAAAAGAAGCTTCTTTTCTAAGAATAATGGTTCAGGAATATTCAAAGAAAATGCCCACAAGTACTTTGAACGACTCATGACTGATAGTGCATTAAGAAGCATAGACAAATTATCAATAAGGATACAAAGAAGAAGATTACAAAGAAGTTATAAACTAAAATCACACCAAAAGTCAGCATAAAGCTAACTCGTATTTATCTGAATCTGTTTATGTGGAAAAATTCAGAAATGTAGTTCGAGAAAGCGCACTCCTGGAAATAATTGACGAGCACACCCTGTATAATCCGAACGTGTGGTTCTAGCGCAATGAAATCTGGTGTAAAAGTAGTACTAAGCTATCACTCACCTTCATGCACAGCGCCCTCCTACAGTTCGCGTAGTGAGTGCGTCTTCCCTTCCTGCTGGCCAAACTGCTGGAAGTTGCCTTAAGGACGACGCACGCGACGTTACAGCAGGGCGCGATGCTCGCGTGCTGTGGTCGTGCGGGGCTGTTGGTGTGTACGTCCTACATCAGTCCATTCTCGCCATGCCCCTTGCACAACCGACAACGATCGCTCGAGACGGCTTGGGATCTCATGGAAGGACACACTCGTCGTGTGCATTCCCCAAATATTGGACCTATACGCCACACTGAGAACGACTGGTTTCGCCCACCCCCGTCGATCTCCATTGAGACGGAATTTTCCACCTATCGAAGCCACTCAGTAAAAAATGAGGCGATATCAAAAGTTGAAACTCACAGCATAGACTAGCCTATAGGAAACCTTGATGCTCTGCAAATTTTGTGGATGGAACTTCACGTGTTGAGATTATACAGGAAGTGCTCGTCAATTATTACCCGAACTGTATTTAGATGAATTTTGCTCTGAGAACTATACTTGAAATGTCTTGTTTTGATGCTTGGGGTAAGTGTCTTGTGGTGGATGCAGCTGCAACACCTTTACAAAGTGTATTGCTTGGAAAGGCTGCCATGGCACTTTTTACTGTATAATTTGGTGGGTATACATATTGTTCTATAGCTTTGTTCTAATGAGATCTCAGATCTAGTGGGGCGTCAGCAACAGTAATTGGTCGTTTTTACTAATGCGGATATGAAACTACATTCGCCTTAAAGGAGTTTAACATTTTCGACTGGAATCTAATTAAAGGATTGAATTAGCATAAAAATATATGATGGTAAGGAGTTAAGTTAAAAGTTTCTGCTTGAGAATACGCACTTATAATACCATTCATAATTATTCAAGTCTAGTTTCTGTTATTCTCTTGTCCTTTAGTAGGAATTCTGTATTAACTTTACCTATTTTCTTGATTTCGTTAAATTCCTAATTACCAAACAAAAACTGCCTTTCCTGCAAGATTATGATACTTTAAGCGTCACTGTAAATACGATTAAACACAATATTCTGTATATGTATGTATATAGTTTTATAGATCAAAGGAGAACTTTGATTTCATATTCGTTATAACACGAATAAAACTACAAATAACTGTGTAAATTTGCCTGGAATTCAAACTGAAATGAATCAAAATAGACACGCGTATAAGTTCTTCTGAATGTCTTCGTCGTCGTTTTCTACATACTGATCCTTCCTCCTTTTCATCGTTTCAGACCGTTTCGTTGTGCTGCTCCTCATGCGATGATGAGTAAGTACGCTGAGCAGAGCAAAACGAAGACGGAATATAAGCAAGTGGAATGTAAAAACCGGTTAATGTATCTCAAAACAGTAAATTTATTCCGGTTAATTGGATAGTGTTATGTGTGCGTACTGTCCAAAGGAATAAAAATGGCAAAGATAGTTTTTATACGAGACCGTGTACGACACAACGTTTCAAGTTCATTCCTCCCAGTGGTGCCAGTGATGCCGAACATGATGATATTGGTGACGGGTATGATATCTATGAACATGATAGACTAAATCGAATGACGAGATGATTTATGATTGCGTTGTTCGCCAAGTTGACGCCGCTAAGAAAACTTTATTAGAAAACGTGATTAAACGTGGATAAGGTTTATGAAAAACAACTTCTGTTCATGTACAATAAGTATATTGGTAGTCCTGTGTAGCGTTTCTTCTAAGTTTAGATTCAGTTTTCATGTTTACTTGGTTTATGACTTCTTAGTTATTACTCTTTATTCTTAGATGATCGTTGGATATTGTTATTTTGAAAAAAAATTTCTTTTTGAACTACTTGATTTATAATTATTTGATATTTTTTATTTCTTATTCTGCAGTTACCGAATATAATTCCTATTTACAGGCTGTTTATCCTTAATTTGAGAATTTTTATATGGCTGTACTGTGTTAATAGCATTTACAAGGAATACTGTAGTAACGCTATGTTCAGCAAATAGTGATTTCTGGAAGAATCCTTCATTAATTTCTTTACAATTTTAGATCATATCACTTTTAAGTCTTTTACTTTGTTTTTTGTCTGGATTTTTTCAAAATATATTCAACAAAACTGCGTAGTATGTGTGTGATACTGTACGGAAGCTATAGTGTTTACCAAATTCATCCATTCATTGAATAGGTGTTGCTATGGGATCTTACTAGCTAATTTTTTGCTAACACTAAAGAATAGACATGGAAAGTAGCCAATGCTACCCAGCTGAAATCGGCACCGCTAAGGGTTCGCTAGATGTGAGTCACGTGATCATTACTGAGACTATATTCTGAAAAACTCTGTGATGTCAAGTTTTTTAATTTAGTCCCGAATTACTCCCATTCCCAATGGTGATCGGTACAGCCACAAACATCTCTAGAACTACGCTGACAATGTCGAGGAACAAAATATGAAGTTAGTGCTGTAATAATTCCTCCTTAAAATCTCTTTATGGGAGAGATCTTAATAGAATTGTACATAATTGGAGTTACTGGTACCTAGATTGTTGCATTGAGGGTTGCCGTTAAGTTTGAGTTTCTTTAAGTACCTAAGCACCGACAATTTATTTATCATCAAATAACTAGCTTTTGAATATCAACATCATCGGAAGAAACTACTCCTACCGTTTAATTTTCCAATCAATCTGACTCTAGGGTGGTTGACACGTCGAGTTACCGAGACCTTCTAACATCCCTCACCTACTAGAAGGTTTTCGCCCCTAGCGTGGTTTACACGTCGAGTTTTCGCGATTCCGTGACCTTCTGGTACGCCCAAGACACCCCTTGCTCTTGAAGAAGCCACTTATACTAGTGGCGAAATGTCGAATTTTTTATTGTATATCTTGTGCATTTTTTGTACTATATATATTTTGCAAACCATGACAGGGTCAACACCCGAAATCCCTCATAATAGAGACTCGGGCCGTGGGAGCCTTCGACATTATTTATTTTATTGTACATAATAACACTATGGTAAAACACCGTAATGATTGTATTTAAAGCTACTACTAATGAATGATTATTTCGTTAAGAACACTCATTGAAATTTACGGAGGGTGAGTTTTTCCAACTTCTGTATCAATTTTAAGTAACAAAACTATAAATAATTATTATTCAGATCTGGAAAACTAGGAACAAATATAGAAAAGGTTCTAATTCTATGGACTTACTATTATACTTATGCTATTATTGACATGCCGTCAAAATTTCGTAGGAGGGCATCATATCGAAACATGTCTTTCCTGTCAGTTAAATAAAGTCGTCATTTATAAATGTCTCAATAGGCTACATTTTCTGCTTAGAAAGCAATAGATTATAACGGACAATGCACCATTTGGAGTGATTTCTTATACTTGCAAGGTTGCCTAAGTTGTTGATATCTGGTTGATATACTGTTGACAGTTTGACGTTTCATATAGGTACGAGTTAGTACAGTAAGCTGTGATATATGTAATTAATTGGTTTCATATCTGATATTACTTTATTTTCCATCGATACATAATCGTAAAATCTTGTACATAATTTTTACTTTCTTCCCAAATATATCACCTGAATTTATTTAGCTAAGTGATAAATGTATGTATTAAATTAATTCCGCTAGAAATTTACGTATTTTAAGCAGGAAAAATGCATAGTCACTAGAACGACATATCAATCAGTGTCACCAATAGCGAATGATATATTTCATGAAATTACGTTCGTCATCGTAGCCATACGTGTGTATTATACGCGTACACATAAACATGCAGCCAGTTTGATCTGACAGTTATACATGAAATTTTTACAGAGAGATATTCTTTTTACATTGTGATATCGTTGCCTTTCGGAAGTCGACAGACCACGTCCAATGGTAACGACGACGAGTTGCAAAGAGGAATATGAATATTCCCCTCTTGTTATAAATTATTCTTGCCGTAGGGTATGCACATGTGATGGATAGTCAAACATACAAGGATGTTAATCAATATGGAACAATTACGGCAAACATACATACAAACGAACTAACGTATAGAGAATCGAAACAAAGCACCAGTACAATGTGGCGTTCTCTATTTGTGTGCTGCGTTCAGTATAGAGAAAATCATCTATAATATCCAGTGAAAAGTCCTGTTTAAAATTAAAAGAGCAAACTATAAGAGGATTTGTTGTAAGTTAATAGAAAAATATATAGTCAAATTCACAATCTGCTCACTTTATTGGTTGTAGTTTTACGCATATGTTCAGACAAAACCCATGCGCATCCTGAGTCAGAATCCGGTATTAAAATATGACCAACAGCCGGAAAAAAAAGTGTAAATTACGTGATAGTTGTAGACATACCGGTGATGTACGCAAGCATCAACTTGGTAGATAGGTGCAGTAGATTGGAACAACTCTGGGCGAAATCTAAATGAATCTCCTGGTTCCTACTATCCAGGAGCGCAAATTGCTAAGAGCATATTTGATAGACACCCAATTTTATATTCATTATTATTTAATTAATATGAACTTTTGCATCCTTGGCATATGGTCACAAACTCGATTATTATGGGCATAAGTTTTAAGAGAAATTTGTTTTCGTTTGGATCGAAGAATATAATTTGAATGCCTTGAAATCATTTAATAAACAGAATGTAATATACGTTTTCATATCGAAAGAGTTCAAAAAGTGGCTGAGAAGTTGGAAAGTCACAATCACATAATTACTTTTCCTAGGAAATTTGCTTTGTTTATTGTGCCACCGTCACAGATATTTTCCATTCTATTAATTTGACTTCAAATTATCTTTAACTTGCTGTTTCTCGTATCTGAGATTAAATTTTGTTCTGTTATTAGTTCCAATGTAAATTTGAAATATGGTATAAACAAAGAAGACTGATTTTATAAGCGACCAAAACAACACGATAACAGTCAAGAATTTATAATTATTAATTTATACATATTATATATAAGATTAATGTATAAAGTTGAAAAAAATCAGATTTAAGTCCTGGTTTAATTAAATTAAGATTAGTCATTGTTCCTCTGTTAGGTATTTATTAATTGCGATACGCACAGAAACTCTTTTGAGTAAAAACTTTATTTTTGTGTGGTACCTACTTCACGTTGACTAGACAAACATAGTAATATCAATACCATCGCAGTTAATACACCTCATAGTTACTTTACACACGCCTACACCTCAGCAGTAGTTTGCTTCGTTGTAAGTATGATAATCCATCCTAATCTTTCTACTTTCATTAGATATATTGCTGTAGTTCCTACACAAACCATGCTTTTTTCATCCATATATCACCCAGGAGACTTTGTTCTCCAGCATAAATCAGGTTGTCAATGTTAATCAAGTTATCATACTTTACCAACAATTGTTTTCATTTTATCTTACAGTAGTGTTAAAATATCTTCATAACCCGCCGTTCTGGTTCTAAAAAAAGTTTTATTCTGATTTTGTTTAAGAATACCACATGCTCTAATGTTTCTTTTGGTAAGTTAATCATTTTCATCAATTCGAAGTCTTATAAGGATTTTGTATTTTTAATTTGACAACTTGATGCGATTCAGATTAAACCGTAGCACTTACCCCCAACCTACTTCTATGCGTACTTAGTTATGTGGTTTTCTACAAATAAATTGTTTAGAGTCAGGATGACCAAATAAGACACCATATCGAACACAATGATATTGAGGCATTATATTAAATACCAAAGTCATTAGCACAGTATATGTAACTTCGAAGCAGCTGCACCCACTAGAAACAAAAAAATGCATTACTGCGATGACATCAACTTGTTTCTAAGTAACCTAGATATTTGCTAAAGAAAAAACAGAATTTGCTCCATCGCTATTCAGTCCTGATGTGTGTATGTATTTGTGCGTGCAAATTAGTTTCTGACGGTTAGTTGCAAGTTCCTGATTTTTCTTGCTAATACAGATAATGGCACAGAATCCTCATCCCTAGTTCAATGAATTCAACAACACCAATTCCAAAATACGATTCTGCAAGCAATTACCAGATAAATTGCTTGTATTGACATCCCTGTTTTGCCACAGGTTTTGTTTAAGTAATATGAATTGTGTAGAACGTACTTATGCGTAATTATAATAAGATAAGCAGAGATCTAGGAAATCTCCATTCAGAAGAACTTTTTAATTCTAACAGTTGAAAAATCTAATGAGACTATAATTCTAGTAAAATTAGGGTACCAAAAGAAGATATAGCAACTATTGATATTTCATATGAAGATAATATGACCATCGAGAATGTCGAAAGTAGGCGAAAGATTGGTAATGCTCAAACAAAAATATACTGTTACAAAGAATTCATAGAACTAATATCATCAACTTCACCGCCGCACTGAATTATCAACAAAGTAATAAAGAAATACGTAAATCTTAAGAACATGTACCATATACGAGCTTCATTACCAGGGTTGTGATATACCACACACATGTCCTTATTTAAACAAAGCGATTAAATACAATGTTATTATATAAAAAATCTAGAACAATGAAGATCGAAAAGTTAATTAACAAATTAATATTACCTTTATGATGGCTATAAAATCTTATGACGCTTGTACTTCCTTTAGTAAGTATACAGAACTCGCGTCATAGATTAAAAAATTAGAACATGTTTTTATCATCGCTTACAAAAATTGAGTAACTACCGATATAAAAGATATTTCATAAAACGAACGTAATTCGATTACAGGAAATTTATTTTTAAATGACATAAACATGTCCATGTACGGCTATATTTGTAACTCGCTCGCGACATATATCTCAACTTTATTACCAGTAATATATTATACTTGCGAAAGATGGAGCCACATATATTATCTAAGCACAACTTTTATTCTTTAGATGTGTTGCAAATGTTTTTTCTGTTTTATGGATATAAATAAAACCGCCATTCGAACGTAATATCATATCGGTACAAATAGTAATAGTAAATAGAAATAATAATAAAATATAAGATGAGCAAGATATATATGTTGTTGTTTTAAAATAATTAGAATCAAAAGTAAGCGAACGATCCTGTTTATATTAAACCGCATTATATGTATATGTATATGTGCGTTTATATAATACATCCGTTGTACGTCAAACGTGAATTGGGAAGACATACACACTCAAAATGGACGAACTAAATATAATAGACTTAGTTACGACGAAAAGAAGCCATCTTTAATCCAATAGATGTTTTTAGGATAAATTATAATTCAATAAACCGGTTGCGCTAGTGTTTGTGTATACAGATTACACGTACACAATAGGTTAGCTGTACGTGTATTTATGTGTGAGTAGGTATATATTGCATTAGAAGCACGAAATACCTTGTTTTACCTAACAAAGGAGACTGCGTTTTAGAACCCAAAGTATAGGAAATAAGGTCGACGTAAATGCAACCTTTACTACACATATAAATGCGCTATTTCACCTTGAAATAATACAAATCGAAATTATGTAGTTATTGTACAGATCTTTGTAAAAGTTTACGACACGATCTAATAAATTTGTTACGTAACTAATGTTTAATCTGGAATTACTTAGTGTTAATTTAGCAAATAACAAGGATAAGTGGAAAGAAATGACATTGCTATTATATTCGCGTGAAGGTTTCCAGGACTACAGCCAATAATTAACCAATTATTTTCAGAAATAGTCAGTCATCTTGATAAAATTAGCTTGCTTAGTAAAGTTTGACGAGGAAGTTGATAGCTATGAGGTTCTACCAGCCATTACCACCCGAACCTAATTGTTTTTGTGGTGTTAAATGTTTTGATTGGTTGAACGGGAAGTGTATTAAGAATGTGGGGTTGCTAGAACTATCAGGCAAATGATACCGATTACCTCTATTAATCCTATATCTGTTCCTGAATGCCAAACGTATTTGAACTTATTATCTATTGAATCATCATTCGAAACTGGAAAAATAAGTCAAATCTTTTCGAAAGCCGATGGTACTTTCACGATATTCTTATGGAAACACTACAGCTTTAGCTACAGATCAACTTCTATAATAATAATAATATTAAAAAAATCTGGTCGACGTTTATTACCATTTCAATTAATTGGAACGGAATGGGTTTTTTTCCAGGTCTAATACAACAGGTTAGTAGGTGCCGTTTGACTCACATAAGAAATAAAGCGGTCAGTCAGCTATGAAAGCTATGGACATGCAGAAGAAAGGACGAATTGGAGACTTCCGCCGACTATGTAGTTCGTCTGATATGTTTTATGGGATAATGGTTGTGCACATCAGTATACGGAATATGTATCCTTATGCTGTATGCTCAAAAGTTATTGAACAAGGTGCAAAATCAGGTGGAGGTAGGTATAACTGAAGTCACAGGTGCAATGCCAACGGCAGCTATGAAAGCACTGTTGGTTATGCCTTCTGGCTATTTTTTGGTACAGGCAGTAAAATTTGGATTCCTGCCCACACTAACACAAGAAGTAGGGCTAGATAGAGGGACATGAAACAAAGTTACTACAGGACTCTTTCTTGAGTGTTTCACAGCGTTCAACAGTTCTCGATCCCTGGATTACATTGTCTAGGCTAGAATGAAAGCTCGAAAGAATCGAAGCAAAAAAAAGAAATATACGGTTCGTAAGACTAGGAGCAGCACGTGGGTGCACATGAGAAGTTATCAACCATACGAGGATTAACGAACAGTTGAACACTAAGATTTTCGTGACAAAAAAATTGCATTGTATCTAATTGTTGTAGCGATGATGTGAAGAAGCGAAGAAACTCTCTTTTACGTATGATTCATGAGTCATTCCAAAGCACTCAATGGTATATAGAGATGAGGATGCCACCTATCAAAGAGGTATCGCATTGTTTTACTAAGAAGCGACTTCTTAGTAAAATCTAGAGAGCAGAATAAAACTTAGTGAGTGGCTACATAGAACCATGCTCATAATAATAATAAAAATAGACAAAACAGGATTTGCTCTTTGATCCTTTCGTTCAAAAGCTAGTACTAATGCCATTGAGATCTAAATTAGTCTGTGTTACTGTTTACATTTCGCAATTTTTCATGAAATAAGCCAAATATGAATCGTTTGTAATGCGTTTAATCTACGATATTCATTTAAGCGATAGAACGATTAGAATTTATCCATTTTGGGGCACATCAGCATCTCTTATAGAGATGCTTGATCTAGGATTCGTCCATCAGAATAAATAGTAAATTAGTAAGTTAAGGTTTAAGTGATCGCGAAAGGAACACTGTCGGAGGAAGAAGTAATTTAATCCAAAAATATCATTTATAATACATATTGTAATTAACTTCTTCGTTGTATCGCTAATGCCGGGAGTTTCTTGTTGGACCAACACTTAAATAAAATCTTATTTCATGATTGTGAAAGGCATAGTGATTCAACAGTATGTTGTAATCATTTACAAAAGAAACTTGACACGCATTGAGACTGCTCAATATTTGGTTCTCTCTAAAGAACTTTCTCCAAAATCATTCCCAAAAAGTCTATATGGTTTAAGTCGATATTTCTATGTGTTCCGAGATATTATTTCTGTTAATTTTTTAGACAGATGTATGTACACACATACTGGAAAATTTCCGCAAAACGATTTAAAACCTTTGTTTTATTTCCAATGGCTCTAAATCTCATTCCTTTGAAAAAAAAAGTTCTTGATAATCCAAAATACGTTAGCAAACTTTCATTTAGTGAAATTACTAGCGTCATTGATTAACTTGCTTTCAACCTAACATATTTATTAAAATCATATATGTACATACATTTCTACAATGTTATACATAGGTAGTATGTTTCCTTATAGCACTTACTAATTTTTAGGTTATTTTCCTAAATTATTTTGCGAACTTGATATGAACATGATAATTGTAATTTACATTAGCAGACTATTTTAAAAGCAATTTAATTAGTATTAAAGGAATTAAAATATTTCGAAACGGAAGCTACACACTTTTGAGAGCGATATAATTAGTTCGTTAT